>BQKZ01004055.1:9230-44726 GCA_036244855.1 Temnopleurus reevesii
CTACTACTACTACTACTACTACTACTACTACTACTACTACTACTACTACTACTACTACTACTACTAGTACTACTACCACTACTACTTCTGCATGGCACAATGCATGAATAATAAGATAATGTTGACCAGAAATAAATCTTACATGTTAAAAAAAAACATAACATTATTTTACAAGGTGGCAGCGGTGGGATACTAGTTCTTTAATGACTCTACTTCCATAATTCTGGGTTCAGACAAAATGATTGTTACACTATTTTTTGAGATCACACTTTTAGTGGAAATGTACATGTATGATTGTATCTCATTGTTCAAAGGGTTGAGTTGTTCCAGATCCCACAAAATTATGTATGACTTCATTATTAGACACTGATTGATAATTCAAGATCATCTTTATCATTTCCAAGCTTCACCTAGCTCATTATCTTTGTCCTCCTCCTCCTCCGCCACTTTCACTTGCTTCCCGCTTTCATCTTGAAAAAATCTTATTCTCTTTCTCTTAATAGCTCTTCATCTTCAAATCAAATTAACCACATCTTCAAGTATTATATTTTTCTAGTCTACATTCCACTTATCCACCATTGAATGTCCCTCCGTAGTCAATTACCATTATCCTCTTCTTCTACGTCACTTAACATCATACTGTCATATATTCAGGATTGCACTTGAACTGGGAGGCAAAATATGGAAAAAAAACTTGTACAATACATTTTGCTGCTGAGCTAACAAGCACACAGAATAAAACAAGTGTCACTTCCCTTTGGCAAGCTGAAAAGCATCTCTTTAACCTTTATGTTTTCTGTTGCAAATGTTTTTTTGTTTTTTTTTTTGGGGGGGGGGGTTAGGAAGGGGGCACAGGACCCTTGGAAACCCCTAGACTGTATGCTCCTGTTATATGACCACATGGTCCACATCGCTTATTATATCCTAAACTACGTGTATCATCATTCTCCTTATCAATATTCTTTTTATTTTCCCCCTTTTTTGTAATCTACATCCCCAGACTTTTCCCAGTTTGTTGGCTAATTTATTCTCACACTCACCCCCATACTCTACCATTAACACCTTCCCATTCTTAAAATCTACAATTGATGTGTAAGCTCATCCACTCCCTTGTAAAACTATCCAAATGTTATACCATTACCCATCTACTCAACAGTTCTGAAAGCAATTCTTACATTTATTCATCCCCACTTCATGATGAACTTTTCCATCTAGGCAGGTTTACTTTTAGATTTTATGCATTTTTGTACACAAGGTTTGTTTTTGACAACCCAAAAGCTTGCCCGAGGCTTGTCCGACATACCAACAAGTGATGTATGCAATCTATATTCCAATTATTGTAGTTTGATTGTTATAAACCTATCACTACAATTACTACTACAGTACTATTCCTACTACTGCTACTAATAAAAACTGTAATGCACACTTACAAGTAAATGCCACTTCAGGCATTATCCTTACACACATCCTGAACCAAGAATCCTCTATCATAATCTATTCATAAAGTTACTAATTGAAAACCTAAAATGTGCCCGTCTTCATCCTTGTCTCTGTAATCACACCCATAATTATTCTCATTCGCATCCTCAAGTTTTCTTATTCTAATTTACCTCCTCACCCTGTCTTTCAATATCCTCATCATCAATCATCTTCATTCCTGCCTGTAATCCTCCTGTCTACAACAATGATACTGTCACTGAATTTAATTAGTTCCAATTGATACTTTTTTTCTTTACAAAACACCTTCGGAGATACAAAGCTAATGGAATCATATTAACTGGGATTATAATATGTCCATGGGTTTACCAGCTCGTACTGGTAAATCCATGCCTTCACAAAATATTACTGTAGGGCCTGATGGGTGAAGAGTTTATCACAACAGTGTCTTCTCTGTGGAGATAAGACTTGTGGGCATTACTAGAAAATTACAGTTTATTGCAAGTTGTAGTTGATTGCCAAGCTCCAATCAAAATCATTGTTTTGTGCATCTTGTCAGAAGACATGACTGAAAATACACCACATTTTTTATACATGGCATTGCAGGTGTCTTGAAGTTGATGTGCAATAAATTTCAACTTTCTAGCAACACATCTAAAAAACTTTTTTTCCTTATTGTTAACAGACTATACATTTACATGTAATAAGAGTGACACAGTCACCCTTTATGAAAACAACAGGAACTGAAGAGAGAAAACTTGTTTCGACACTTCCTGGTTTGGCTCAATAACGCTGTAAATATTCACTTTCATAACATTTATACAGGAATCCAGGGTCCAAATAAATAAAATTGTAGTTTTAAACTATTGACCATTGAATTCTGTAAATCCAATAGACTTTGTGCAAGGACTACCCAGTTCCAGTAGTCAATGGGTTGATAGTCAAGGATATCCCATAGAGATATCAGTTATTGTATTGTAGGCCAGAGGAATACTCAAAACATAAAACTTTGTGATACCAAGAAGTCAATGGGCATTTTAATCACTTAACATTTGTGAGTTGCAGACAATAACCACTTGTGTAGTACAATATGAACAGAGTGTTGACTGTATATATGTTGATGACGTGTGAATGAAATGTTTTCTAAATTTCCAATAGTCAGGACCATGACTGTGTGTTAGAATGAAAAAAATGTGGGGTCACCCTGTAAGCATTCTACTTCCATCACTATGGACAACGTAAAATATGTGTGAGACGATGAAATTTTGCTACCAAAGTTCTGGTTTTATAGATTATATGACAAACTCCAATGTACAACATGTAGCCTACTACATGTATAAAAGCTGATCAGAATGGGCAAGCTTTCCCATCAAACAAAACAAAACAAAAAGAGTGAGTTTTATTTTAGTTCAGAATGACCCTGCTCACACGCCCCCCAACCACCGGGGGATCCCCCTCTCACCATGACATTCCCCAGTTGACTTTGTGTGTGAACAGTACAATGAAATTCTCTCTCTTGAGGATCTCCGTATATTTCTCTGGAGCGCAGCTTTGCTGATAAATATTCAGTATTGAATTGTAAATGTCTTAAAATCCAAATTTAGTGAGTTGGCATTGTTAATCCACCAAAGTGTGATACATTAGACCTGTTTTTTACGTTGAACTAATGCATTTCCAACTGCCAGATCCCCCGTCCTACAGAGAAGGGACCCTCATGTGGGAATAGACAGAAGTGGGAGAGATGAAAATTTCTCATCTGCAGTATGTCCCGTTGACCAAGACATGTATCCCCGGGGAGATCCAATGGAGATCCGTGTATTTAGTTAAAGTCCACTAGTTATTTTTGTTATCGTACAGTGCTTGTAGTATTTGTGGCACCATACAGATACCTTTTATGGGCCCTAATTATTTCCTGGTTTATTATCTTATAATTCTGATAATGAGGTGTCCTATTTGCTGTTTACCTTGTGATCAGTGACTAATTATTACTGAAAATTTATTTGATGGTAGGCCTTGGCTGTATAGTCCCCAATAGACGGGTTTATTAATAGATGCAAAATTTACTCATTGTCTCTGGACAAAGGTTGGTCATGACGACCCGAAAGCTTGCCCAAGGCTTGCCTGACATAGTAATAAAGTAATGTATGCAAACTAGATTCCAAGTATTGTTTTTCCATTGTTACAAACCTGTTAATAGAGTACAATGTAACTATGTTCCCTGGAAAGAAACATTCATAAATTTGAACGTATGAGTAAACCGTCCAATTTATTTCATGATAGATGGTGTATTACATAGTGATTATTGAAACGTGGATTGCTAATGTTTTATGGCAATTGATATATATGCATTGTGCGAAGCCGACAAGGGCACCCCTATCAGAATCTGAGCTGTACATATGCACTCAAACCTTATGGATTAAAATGAGATAATGGTGCCACATGCAACTCTCTCTGAAAAAGAGCAGGCAACAGTCCTTTGTAAGGGCCTATAGATACGATCAATTGTGCACTTCTATACACCACTCTGGACATAAATGTTCTCAAATATATATCCTTTCATTTGTGTAAGATACGACTACTGTTGTCTGTGTAGTCCATATACTGTAAATAATGTTTTCTCTGAGAATAGAATTGCTTTCTTTAAATACGCTGGGTACAACCAAGAAATTATCATAACACACAGTAAAGTCCAACCAGGAGAGTTTACAATGTAGAATAACAAAGAAGGTCGTCTATCGTGCTAAAGTATCTGTCACCCTGTAAGCCTGTATACTGTGTCTTCGTTATAATACTAATGGGTTCAGCATACATGTACACACAGGATACATCTACCGGATACTTCCTCATATCAAGTTAACATTGTTTTTCCAATGGCCTTATCCATTGTCACGGTTAGATTTACATTTATACATATGGTGTAAAGTTTAGTGATACCAACCAAAACTTCTCTTCTTTGCCTATTGTACCTGATAGGGCAGGCCTTGAATTTCAATATTTTAGGGCACATAATTACCCTAAGATTGGCTCTAAGGCCACTTTTTTGTAGGGAACATTGTTATACTACAGCAAAATTGGGAAATTCTTTTGAAGAATGGGGCAAGAATATCCAAGGCCTGTTTAATTAGTTTTGCAATTAATCACATCGATTTAGTGCATATTTTTCCATATACTTATGATTAATAATTAATTATCATTTGATTGCAATTGCAATGTATTTGTTACAGGCTCCTGGCCTCCGATTGGCCTCTGATGGCCTTTCATCAATTTATGCTCTGGAAGAGGTATCAAATTATGGATATGATATATCTATAAAACTTATGTGAGAATTCCCTTGTCTATCTGTACAACAAGAGATGCAATCTATAATGTTTAGCAAGTGTTCTTATGTATGTACCACAGGCAATTTTGTGTTGTCAATCAATGAAAAGGTTAACAAAGGAGACAGGTGTGATACATTATGGCACTGTTGGCTCCTGATTTCATATTTGTAACTGTAATTGTACGAGGCATTTTCACTATAATTGAAGCTTCTAACTTATTTTAGCCTTGATTTCCACATGAGATTTGTTCTCAAACTAAAAAAATAAATAAATTAATAGTAAAAAAGAAACGTTTCTGACTGACAGACCAATGCTATTTTTCAAAACTTGCATTAGAGAGCACAATTATCTTGGGGGCATAATTACCTGCCAACCATTCCAACTTTTCCAGGTTCCATCTGTAGAGCAATACCTGGCATTAGGATACATGTACAAACAAAATTCATGATAATGTATATTAGGATGAATGGGTGGGAAAGAAAGATTCAAAATCTTGAAAAATTTTCCACAAAAGACAATGTTTAGACTTTCTAAGAGCAGTGAGTAAATAATAATAATAAGAATAATATTACTAGTACTTGTACATTTATATTGCACAATTTCTATATGAATATACTAAACTGCGCATTACAAGATAATTATGATAACATAAATAATGGGCATTCATGTGTACACTGGATACAATTGCTGGCCAAAACCTGTACTGAATCTACTTTATTCTGATCATAACTTCCCCTTTTTTCTTCTACGTGTACCATATTATGTTTACAATAAAAAGTACCCTTGTCCTGGAAAAATCGAGATGGTTTTCAATTAATTTTCACTAGTGGAAGAAGGTCTGTAATTGTACATGTAGATCATATGTAAAAGCCACAATACTGCCCTTCTTGAACAAAAGGAAGCCGGTGAGAAAAGGATGTTTCCTTTAAAATTGAAATGTATCTGTTGTTGTATTGACGTCAATAGAATATCATGTTTTCTAATGGTCCATATACGAATTGATTGAATACTTCTTTGTTAAGGATGAAGGTAGAGAAAGAAAAATGCCAGAAATGTATGAAAACTTTATAGATTTAAAAAAAAATGAAACTGTATAGTTTCCAACCTTTTTTTAAAAATATTTCTTAATTCATGCCTTTAATATCAATAGTTTAGGTCGATGCTACTTTTCTAAAGAGCATGTTGTTATACTACAGCACCAATGGGAGAAAGAAAAAAACAGCATAAAAAATCTCCAAGGCCAAAGGAGAGCATTCAGGCCAAGGGTAGGACATTCAAGGTCTGGGCTTTGGTGGCGTTCAATTCATTTATGCCCTGTTAATTAAATATTTTCATTGTATGTTTTGGTATTTATATTTTATCATTCATATTAAGCAGTTTGATACCCTTTATTTTTCAATCAAATTATTTTTGTTTTGGTATAAAACTATAATTGTATACATCTTGATTAAAAATAATTGATCTTTTGATTCATTTTGAATAGTGAACTAGGGGACTAGTTTGGGATTAGTAATTGTATTTTGTTTTCAAATGGTTTCCAAATATCTGTAGATATGTGATGAGGTTGATTTAATAGAATGCACAATTACAAAACATATCAATTAAAAAGTCAAGAGGGATAATAATGAAAAACAAAATATACATCTCACACCACTTGCACGAATCATAAAGATATTTATATACATATTTACATACTCGTTATGTATGACTTACATTGTATGTTGACATCTTTGTATGTCTTTGTAAATATGTGTATAACAATGTACCAGGATATGTAGGAATATGGTTATTCCAAAAATATGTTTGAGCCACAGAGCCCTTTCCAGATGGCCTAAATGTATGTGTCTGCATAGCCCTGGTGTGCACTGACATGCATCTAAACATACATGTGCAATCATAAACAAATCATTGATTCATAATTTTAGAAGTGGAATTCCAATCAATTTAATCATGCAGTAGATACTTATACAGATGTTCATTTACTTGACATACATGTTTATTTACTTGACATGTACTCGACATGCTAATTTACTTTCAAGACATGAAGTGCATAATCCTTAGAATGAAGTGCTTTTCATAGAATGATTGTTAATGTTTGGGATGTAATTGTTGATGTGAATTAGAATGAAAGAATTGAAGAAAAATGTAGGCCTACAGTTTTGTTGTATTTTAAATTATGTTTAATTTTGAAAGTTACTTGTTTCTCATTATGATAGTGTCTATCACCAAATTTTTGTTCAGTACTGTTGAGCCAAAGGGATAATTAGAGAAGTAAATATTTAATTTTCATGTAGATCTGATTGTTGATTATATTGTTAATAATTGTTGTTATAAGTACATTTAGCACTTTTTTTATGTAGTCCAATTTTTTAAAGTGGAAATCCAGGTTATTTTTCAGAGAATATATTATACGGCCCAAAAATCATAGAAAACTTATTCCTGTTTCAACCATAGGTTTCATTTTTTAAATTTTTTAATTTGGGTGGTTAATTTGTTTACTCTTAACAGTTCTTATGTTTTTAAAGACCAAATATGGTCATTGGCCTGCAACATCACCATTACAGTTACACTGTGTATGTGTGAACGAGCTCCATTACAACTCTTGCAAGACGTTGTTATGTTAAGAATACTATTTTAAAGATACTCGTTAAAAAGTATTAGTGTGCATGCAGAAATGCTAGCTGAGCGCCCCAGAATATGCATGAGCTACGTCAAAATTAAAATGCGAATAAACCAACAGCAGAACAAAAGTGAGGGCAAACATAACAACAATAACCACACTCTTAGCTATTCATTTACAATGAAAGCCTTTAATTTATTTGAAAATACACTTCACGCATATTCAGGAATGGTGGACATTTCTGCTGTTTACGTCATCCAAGACATTTTCGAATCAGTAAAAAGAGATGAAATATGCACTGTATCTTGGTGAGTTCGCTATGTTAACTGTCGAGCACTGATTGCATGCTTCAGTAACTATCACTCTGACGTCATTAGAACAGGTGAGAATGGGGTGTAAACTGTATTGCGGGTTTAAAGCCCAAGTACAGTTTTGGTAAAGATGAAGAAATGTGAATTTTGAGGATATTTATCATGACATGTAATTCTTATACACACTTTTAGACCATAGCATATTTTCTTACGAACTGATTCTTTTGAAAATTTGAATTTGACCGTTAAATCATATTAAGCGCCCTCTCTNCTGTTTACGTCATCCAAGACATTTTCGAATCAGTAAAAAGAGATGAAATATGCACTGTATCTTGGTGAGTTCGCTATGTTAACTGTCGAGCGCTGATTGCATGCTTCAGTAACTATCACTCTGACGTCATTAGAACAGGTGAGAATGGGGTGTAAACTGCACTGTGGGTGAAAACTGACTCATACAAGAATTTCTGCATATAAGCGTTTTTCAGTGATTACTCGTCCATCTTGGAGCAAACAGAAATGTTAGACATTTTGTGAAAGGTATATATTTGCTCTTTATGTTATTGAGATTGAAATATCGCCGGAACTCCCCCTTTGATATTTGCCCGAAGACAATATGTACATGTATGTATTTTGCTGTTTGGAAATTTAAGACACACCTGTGCAAAAATGCAAATTTTATACAATTTAAGTGTTTTTAGGTCAGACAAGCATTGCCAGTTGCCCTACCTGTCAACAAGCACTACATGAAATTAAATTAATTGATATAGAGTGAACAAATGTTTTCTCTTACATAGAAATATTTGACAAATCTACTTTTATGACATTTGACTACACTACAAAAGTAGTCAATTTAGCTATTGAACTCTATATCTACAGTGTTTATGAGATGTTGTTGTTAAAACATCATACAAATGCCATTCAACCTCTCGACGCCTTGTAGAAACAAATAACATTCATCCCCTTTGTTCGATTCAAAGCGAAGTCGTAAAGTTACATGAATCGGAATGATTCCTAATCATGGATCGAAGGCAATGTCGCATTATTGCGAACCGCCGCTGCGTAGTGCTCGCTGCGGCAACGTGATGTAAAGAGCACATTAGCATATTGGGGGGTAGAAGATAAGGAAGAGATGCGGAGGGGATACGGTGAAGGAGAAAAAGCCAAAGTCTGCCCATCACGATCGCACTTGGTTCTGACAATAGACTGAGATGTTGATCGCTGGAAGAGGTCGTCGGCGACTGATACACCACACACTCACCTCCTCCCACGCACACACAGTCCCACACACACATACACACCCACGCTTATACAAGACACTCTCTCCACCACAGACAGAATTCAGCATTGCTTGTATCTACGGTCCACCATGGTGCATGTATTGAACAGATGGGGCTAGAATCTGCCTTGGCTTTATGCATTCGGCATCCCTCTCACCAATCTCCATACTCTCTGGTGTCTATAGGTAGCATACATGGGCACACACACACATGCCAGGCAGCGAGCCCCTAATTGATGGAAGCAGTCACTGTCCCATTTACATGCAGTCTCTCTGTTCCGTTGTGTGCCCATGTAATTAAGCGTGTTTACCTAGCCTTATTCAGTCACTACAAGCCTTTTGGGGATTGCTCATCTCTCTGGGTTGCTAGTTGTAAGCATCATTATTTCATACTCCCATCTCATGTTGATAAAAGACTGTATGAATTTGATCCCAAATTCTTAACTAAAGCCATTTAGGTAGAGTATGTGTGTGTGAAACATTGTGAAAAAAAATCAATCAAACCAAACTACATGATTAAGATTTAATTATTTTTTAATCAATAATCGTTCCAAACCACACTTATAAAATCCTACCTGAATGTGCCTACAGTATTAGCTATGTAATGCACTGGAAAAAAAACATGCATGGTTTTTGTGGTCCATCTGTTTCTGGAACTATATTGCTGATGGCTTTCTGGAAATAAACGCTTCCCTGTGTGGTTAGGAAATTCATGGTGTTATCCAATTTCATTTCAAAACAAATTCATGAAGGGAAACTAATTCGAACATATGTATTTTTTTATATAGAATATACATGTATATTACATGAAAAGCATTATGTATGCTTAGAATGTATTTTACATGAAAAGAGTTGTTTATGTTTAATAGAGAAAAAAATAGAGATATGAAAAGGGGAAAACATTTGTACAAGAATTTGCCCATACTTTATATATAAATCATAACCCTAATTGTGTTTGGGAGGTACTGAAGATAAATAAGATGTATGCTTTTCTTATTGTGTTGTATTAATTATATATGTTAATGATCTTTAGTATTTGAGTCAATAGTGTGCGAAAAGTGTGTTTCAAAAGTGCAATGAAAATATCTTAAATTGAATATCTTCTTTATTATACGCAGTTGTGAATTGTACGTGCAATTTCAATTAGGGTATGAGGGATGGGAGAAGAGAGGGAAGAGGGGGATGGGACGAAAGAGGGGTAGGGAGGAAGATACATAAAAGAGAGGAGCAGGAGGGAGAAGGAGGGAGGAGGGAGGGGAGGAGGAGGGAGGTGGAGGAAGGTGATAGTAGGCAGAAGGATGTGAGATGAGTAGGAGGAGGAAAATAAGAAATTGATTAAGGTTAAGTTATACTACATGGGGAGTGACAGAATTATTAGCTATACAAATTGGAGGGTTTTTTTTCGGTCACTTGAAAACAATTATCTTCTACTGCCTCTATGATAATTTCTTTCACTGCAATTATTTCCACCACCACAACCACTATAATTACGATGACAACTACTACTACTACTGCTACTACTACTACTACTACTACTGCTATACTACTACTACTACCACTACTGCTACTACTACTACTACTGCTATACTACTACTACTACTACTACTACTACTACTACTACTACTACTACTACTACTACTACTACTACTACTACTACTATTGCCACTAGAGCAATTACAATAATATTAGTAGTAACAGAAACAATAACAATGATACATATTGATGAAACTTGTAATAAAAAGAATAACTTCAGTAAATATCTATGAGTATTTATTTTCATGTATTTATCACTTTTCCTTTTTAATTTTGCAGCCTCAAGGTTATATGGAGTGTCCTGTTCCGTATGGTATTATACATGACATCCATGCATTGTCTCGATGGGAGGCAGGGCAGAACGCGTGTTTGAGGATCGTCCTAAGCACTGGCTCAGTATTGCTGCAGGTAAGAAGGAGAAGAAGAAGATGATGATGGTGATGATGATCATGACGATGATGATGGTGATGATGGTGATGATGATGGTGATGATGATGATGATGCTGATGATGATGATGATGATGATGATGATGATCATGACGATGATCATGACGATGATGGTGGTGATGATGATGGGGTGGTGAAAAAGATGATGATGATAGTGATGATGATGATCATGACGATGATGATCATGACGATGATGGTGGTGATAATGATGGGGTGGTGAAGATGATTATGATGAAGATGATGATGATGGTGATATGTTATAGTGATGGTTAAAAATTCTGATTTCATTTCTGACATGAAGTCAATTCAGGAGCAGTATTTTTGTTTGGGACCATTGGTGTATATACCATAATATTCCATATTATTAATAACAAAAGTACAAAAAATCTTGCAAATTATTCAACACACATCCTTTCTTGTACCTACTATTGATAGAAAGGTCATCCGATTGTTCCTTATCCTTTTTTCTAAGAATTTTACTTAGACTTCACATTATCATTGTCATTGTGATGTATAGCCAAATTTTCAAAGAAAGGCAGAAGATTCTGCATGACAAACAAGAGCCCTCGCCTGAGCTTTGAGTGCAACGGGCGGAAAGCGAGTATTCGGTCAATTCTCAGAAAGGGCTATTATTGGGTTCTATTTTCCACCCAAGACAGATTGGCATATTGGGACGACTTGCTGTAGGGTGTATCTGACTGCGAGTCTGTGTGTACACGTATCCATTTCACACTCAGACAAACACACACATCCAGTGGCAAACCTATTCCAACGGATACTGCATTTTGACATTGATATGCTAATGTAGTCTCGTGACAAAATAAATTGAAAACTGGTCACGGGTGTGAATATATGATTTATGATTGAACAAGAATTGTAATCATATTTCAACATGAATGTGTGTAGCCCAAAAGGGCTGTCACCTCATGCACATATAATTTAATGAATTCTGTGCACATAACTAACTGCATGTTGGTACACTATTGCCCTTAATTTCTGGTTAATCAAGCGAACTGCAATTACAAGGTTAAATTGATAGTGACTAATGTGATAATAATGCTCTAATAGCATTAGGAAAATGTGTTTAAACAGAATTTGTGGGTTATTTTTCTCACTAACCGTGAGTTTGATGACACTTTAAACTCTGTTAATGCAAATGTACTAGCTACTGAAAAGATGACAAAGTGTTTTTTTGTAATTATGAGTACATTTATTTTCAACCTTTGTGCATTTATGTAATTTCTACTCTACTGTCAAGGTGAATTTTGTTTAAGGTCAAGTAATCTATAGAATAATACATAGTGTCAAAGTATTATGCTACATGGTGTTAATGAAATTTTTGCTCAGATGACACATTTTTTTCACCTCTGATGATAAAGTCCTACTGTAGTGTGAAAATGATGTCTAATCTGGTGTTAAAATCTTCTCTGGTATCAAATCTGTTTCTATCCTGGTGTCAAATCTGACTTCTACTCTGGTTTCAAATTTTTTTTCTACTCCAGATGGTATCAGATCTTTTTCTATTCTGACGTCAAAGATTTTTCTAGTCGTGTGTCAAAATGTTATTTTATTCTGGTGTCAATGTGTTTTATTTTTTTTGCTCTGGTGTCAAAGTCTTTTCTACTCTGGTGTAAAAGTATTTTCTAAAATGGTGTCTACACCTATTGTGCTCTAGACATTTTCTACTCCAATGTCAAAGTGTTTTCAATCGTGGGCACTGGTTCCACATCTACATCATTTCTACATAACAGTAGTTTTACATCTAAAGAAGATAGCAGAAGTTTTAACCTATTCACGACAGGAATTATGTTGCAACAAATTTAAGTACTATTCCTTCAAAATTGGGAACCCTGAACTTATCAATTCTCTTTTTTTTTTAACATTTCAATTGAATATGATGTTACCAAACTGAATCTTCATTCCAAAAAAGTGTGTTAAATTGTTAAAAGTTGCCAATTTGCTGGAAAATTGAAGAATGTTTAATGTGTTGCCAATTTAATGATTTTTGACAGTTCTAGTGATTATTTTCATTAGAATAATATGGCATTCGGTTTATTTTCATTACATCTTGTGCGTCTGGTATAATTTTTTTTTCTTGCTCTGCATTGAAAGTTATTGAACCCCAAAACAAATTGTGTTCTATTGTCCTTGATATCAGTTTTATTATTATTTTTTGTTTACATGTTCTGAACTATATTTATGTGTTTCCAAATTACATTTCACTTTATTTACGTTTTTCCTGCATTCCCAGAGTTCTATTTTGACATGTTTGTGAATTAAGTTTCTAAAAGTAGTAAATAATCAGGGCTTCGATGTCAAAGAAGTTTCTACTCTGGTGGAAAAGTCTCCTCTCTCTTTTTTTGTGTGTTAAATTCATTCTCTTTGGTGTCAAACTGTTTTCTATTCAGGGTCTTTTCTTGTCTAGTATCAAGAGTGTTTTCTATTCTACTGATAGTGTCTTCTAATCTGGCGTCGAAGTCTTTTATATTCTAGCGTCAAAGTTTATTTTACTCCGTTGTCAGAAATAATTTTCCAATAGTTAGACTTTCCTAATCTGGAATCAAAGTTAAAGTCAGAATATACTTGCCCAACTGTCACTAGACCATATTTATGCTATTGATATTTTATTGGATTGTGAAAAAAGGTATCAAATAATTCTGATTTGTATTGTTCATTATTTCGACAATAATAGTTTTACATCTAAAGAAGATAGCAGAGGATTGTATCCTGTTGGTAATAAAATGTCTTACTTCCTGCATTATACGATTATATCGCTAAATTCTACCTTGATTCTACACATCATATGTTTCTGTAATTATAATCTTCTATTTTTACATGTTACTGTATATGTATTCTTCTATTTTTACATGTTTCTGCAATTAGAATTCTAAAAGTAGTATGTAATCATTATAGACGGCTAATGAGGTTTCTTGCCTCTACAGGAAATTACTATGAATTATAGAATCTGCAGATTTTGCCCCAAGATACTAATTTAGTCATTAATCAAATGATACTTGTAGCATTTAATAGTGAAATGTGCATTGAAAATGAGTCCATCCGTCATTATTTAGACTATCAAACATTAGATAATGAGCCCAAAGAATATCTTTCAGTGAGTTATTTTATTCAGCTTGTCTCTTATCTCCTTAATTTTGTTGTTCAAGTGAAACCTCTCCATTTTTGTCCATGTGTCTGAGATTATCAATTCTATTGCTCTTGATATTTTTTCTTGCTCTTATTTTCCTTTAATCATTTCTTATTCGAAACATATGTTTTCCTTCTTTTTCCTGATCTCTTTCCTTCTTTTTCCTGATCTCTTTCCTTCTTTTTCCTGATCTTTTTCCTCTCTTTTATTTTTAAGAATTTTTTATTTGGAAATTTATTTTTTCCCATACCGTAGATTTAAAAATATATCCCAAAATCAAGATTTAGGAACTTGGTTACAAGTAGACATTTGACAAATAATCTTAATCCTAAGATTTATCTTACGAATCTTAATTAATCTGGGAAAAATAGATTCCAGATTTATTCATTGATTTCAATTTTTAGTCACATGCATTTTCAATCACAATAACAAAGTGGAAAATAAACAATATTGAGCGAAATACAATAACTCTTAACGCAAATTATAAATAAACAAATCAAGACGGGGAAAAGGGAAATCATAGAGGAGCCAGAATCTGGGCTTGCAACTAGCTGGTCCTTAAAAGAAATCTTATAAAGGCATAATACATTGATGAATGAAACACATTTTAAATATATACAGAAACAATACAAGAAAGAAATTTTACAGTTCTTTAGATCTATTACTACATGTGTGAACAGGAAAGGATCATTGTCATGTCATTGTACATGCCCAGGGCACGATGGCATAGATATCCCGTTCTAAGTGATAGTGCCTTTACCACTCGAGGTGCAGCTGGTATGCAAATAAGCACCTTTACCTGGGAGGTGTTTCACCAAGATAAGAAAGACTTTACGCACGACTTTACGTTCGACTGGTATACCTTCTTGTGAGTAATCATTCATAATATTACGCGCATTCAGCGCAAGAAGGGATACCAGTCGAACGTAAAGTCATGCGTAAAGTCTTTCTTATCTTGGTGAAACACCTCCCAGGTTCGATTTCTTACCCTTTTTGCCATGAGGACGCATGCATTGTGCTGGTAGTACGTATGAATTTCATTTCTGTATTTAGCTTCATAAAATATGTCTATCACATATTCACGTATGTGATTAGCATATAATAATAATAATTATACATGGTTTTTATGTAACGCTTATCAACTCTTCATTTGAATTCTCTAAGCGCTCTACAATTGCAGCATTATTATCCTGGCTTTAGCAGTGCAGCTATCAGGCGCATCAGCTTCTTCAAGGAATAAATTCCTACCAGGTACCCATTCACCTCACCTGGGTTGAGTGCAGCACAATGTGTATAAATTTCTTGCTGAAGGAAATTGACGTCATACATGTAGGTGGGATTCGAACATATGAAATTAAATTTGAAAATGTGATACACAATGGATTTATTAGATTCTTATAAATGTTACAAGTTAATCTGAATTTACAGATATATTTCAAACTTATTAGTTTAACAAATTACACTTCTTAGGTTTTATTGCACATGAACATTGTTTATTTTTCATATTTTATTTTTAATTTTTAATTTTTTTTAATTTTTGTCTTCTTTAAAAATAGGATAGACCCTTTTAGTACAAAGGAGTCCTGCTACACAACTACAAAGGAATGTAATTTGTAACATAACATAAATTTTATGAGTATTTTTGTAAAGATTGTAATTTGATGTGATTTGTCAATACAAAATATAACTATTTAAGAGCTTCATAATTCTTAAAAAACAGGGATGAAGGTGCATGCATTCACCATGTTTACAACCAAGACATCTTCTGCAAACTCCATCAATTCCAGATGTCTTCGTCTCTTGTTTGCCTTGAAGCTTTAATGATATGCGGCTTGAGAGTAAAGTCTTTTCTAGGTTGACGTAAACACACAGCCTTCCGATGATCCCCCGCATAAACACATTCAAGCAAAGAATTGTAGTACCCCCAGCATCGCAAAGAAGCATTTCCGCTTATTCAAATGATAAAGGATACAGGATTTTATCACTCATAACATGAATGACCTAATTACCACCCAAGTCCTCATTGTTGATTTAAAATGATGCGTTTCATGTCAGTATGCATTGAAAAAAAGTTGCATTGTGGAGCATAACAGTTTATGGTTTACATTTCCGAAATGTAAATATGCATTTCATGAATGGAATTAATCATTTCATAGATGGAATTGTGCAATTTATAAGTGTAATCAGGCAAAGAAACTTTTCAAATTCGATGCACTTCACAGGTATTTCTTCAGGTATGATACAATCCAAAATATACTCTGTTCCTTTGATAAAGTGATTGAGTAATACATATGTAAATACTTTTTTTCAAGTATTTACTTTTACAGTAAAGCATTTACTTTTGAAATAAATACTGTTAAAGTACATGAAAATATGTCTCAAACCCACATTATTTTCTATGCTAATATGGGTCATTGAATTGGGTGGTGGACGTATCAATTCCTGTTCACAGACCTGTACATCACTGTAATGCTCATGAAAATAATGATTGAAATAACTAATAAATCATGCTCAACAGTTCAGAATGATGGGTGATTGAATATTTATGTATTTATTTGGAAATCATCACAATGCAAATGTTCCCCCACATGGTTTGGGCATATGTACTTGTAAAACACATTCTTTCCACCCCAATAAGGATATGTGGTGACAATGATATGCCAGTCATATCATGATAATGAAATTCCATATACGCATTCCTGTTTGCAGTATGCATATCGGTAAAAGACGTTTTTGAGATACATGACAAAATGCAAGGGGAACTTACTTTGTCTGTTGAGTGTATTATAAACATACAGCCTGTATACATCATGGCCAAGTCGGTATGACGTATGTACTGTGGCCTAGTAAACAACCAAGGTCAACATTTGCCCCAACTAAACACTCCAGTTTAGAAGACAGTATTTGTACAGTTCTTGATCCAAATTCATGAATCGTTTCCCTGGGGGTGAATCCATTGGAATTCCATCAGTTTTAGGGTCAAAACAGTTTTATTTCTCCTTTCTCTCCTACAATGGTAGGTGATGTCGTAAAAGCTGCAATATAAATCAATTCAATTCAATTCACATTTATTTGACAAAATAAAGGTACAAAATCACAAAGTTAAAGAATTAGAATGTTAAAAACGTATGCTGGGAGTGCTTAAAAAGAGAAAAAACTTGTAGGTAAGCAACCCATTAAAATCAATTCAAAATTGCACAATGATAAGAATTGATTGAACATACAAAAGCAATAATGACAAAATTGATTTTTATACAAAATGGGCCTTAATTAATTGATACAAATGCATAAGAGATAAATAATATTGCTTTTGGTTTATTCTCATTAATTTTATGATGATAACAGGATACATCATGTAATAAATTAGGAATGCATACACTTGTATATTGCTTGAAATTATATTGTGCCATGTTTTCAGATTAAGATTTATGGCAATGTTGAATGTCTTGAAAAGTGAAGGGACTGAAAATGAGGGGCTATGGTTAAAAATATTTATGCACTGCCTAATGTTTGAATGCATCATCTGCAAAAGTGCGGGGGAGGGGGGAGGGGGAGGGGGGCTATAGCCCCAACACTTGTGAGACGGTTTGGGGGTCCTTGTATTGCATATAATTTGTTAGTTCCATGTTATGCTGATTTTTTATGATGATTTGTGTTATCATTATTTTTTCATGCGAATTCAGGAAGGTTAGGATATCTGTGGTTCTGACAGAGATAGAATCAAGTACAGTCAAACCTGTCTATAGTGGCCACTGTCTATAGTGACCACCTGTCTAAAGTGGCCACTTAAATTGATTCCCTCCAGGTGAAAATGCATGTTATAGAACCTGTCTATAGAGGCCACCTGTCTACAGTGGCCACTTTTTCTGTTTCCCTTGGGGTGGCCTCTGTAGACAGGTTTGACTGTATTCAGTTCAAACCTCATTTTCTCCCTCTCTTTCCCTCTTTCACTGCTTGTATATATCTGTTCAATTCAACTCCAATATTGAATATGAGCAAATACTGTCCTTACTGCTTGTAAACATGACAAATCACCTATTTACGTCAAGTACTGTATTTGTCTTACATTGAATGACGTGTGTATCATTTATTTCAACAAAACAAATATTTATATTGAAAATAACATCGCTATGGCAATACAAATTATTGCACATTTCACTGGTCAAGTCCTTATTACAGGTATGTTTTTAATACTGCGACATAAAGCACACATTTTAGATTTTTAAGATAGCAATAGAAGAAGTTGTTATCAAGAATAAGGCAGAAATAGACATTTGAAATGAAATACTAAATCACCACATATTTATCTTTCTGATTGCTTGGGTCTAGAGTGGCTATTTTTATACCATGGAAAGGACAATATTTTTCATTTCATCTATGACGTGATATTCTCAGGATATGTATGGACAGATAACCTACATAAAGGTCATTATCTAGAATGAAGCAATAATGAATTGAACTTCTACTCAGTCACATTGTTTTGTATGACTTCTCAAAAGCTTCAACATAAGCTTAGAAACGAGGTGTATCCTACAATGTGCATACCTGAATAAAAAAGAAGATGCACTGTAAAACGTAGGACAAAGAATGTTGCTAAGATATTTAAGCAAGACAAACATATAAATTTTAGAACCCCGATTTCTTTCACCTAATTTGAAGCTTTTAATCAGCCGGGGTCAGCTGTACGCGCAATAAGCGTACAATGTCCGATCAGCTGTGTGGTTGACTCTGAGTGGATCTGATTGGATCGCGTCAGGTCCGCGACCGTTCTATTTAGAGTAAGGGGGTGACACGTACGGAGCTCGGTGCCTATTTACGTGGCAGGGACAGGAAGGCGATTAATTTACCCGGTCACGCACTGACTGCATCGAAACTGTTTCTTTTGCAGCAGATTTTTTGGCTAAATTTTTCCTTCTGTATGCATGCAATGCACGAGTTCTGAGAGTACCCAGTAAGCGCAGCCAGCTGATCCGCGTTATTGAAACCCCTTGACTTCCCCTGAGCAAGAATGGTACGACCCGGTTTGCCGGGTGCCTGCAGATTTCAGTGTAACGACATCGTACCGAATGTACACACGTAAATCAGTGCAATTCTGGTTTCCGCGGATCTCATAGCAAACTTCCCAAAATGAGACAAAGCTCCCAATTGGTTTAATGTTTAGACGGGGGTATTATTCATCCAATGGGAATGCTTTATATATCAAACTGTTCAGAATAACCTGAAGGACTTCAATCTTTTTCCGGTGATGAAAAATAGCCCACTCCCGGCAAGAAACCGCCAGATATAGTCGGAAGAGTTCAGTAAGAAAGATCGATACCACAGAAATTTTGACCAAATTAATGAAAAGTGAGCAATAAATGACGGTGCAATTGAACAACAAAAAATCTTAATTTTTACATTTTCATAAAGAAGAAAAGTTAAATTTTCTAATGCTCTTTTCGGTGGTGAACTAGGCCGATCGAATCAGAAGATATGGTTGAAGAAAGGAGGAAATTACACATTTTCACTACTATTTACTGCAGCGCGCTGTGGGTTTAAAGAGGTTGATGCTTAAGTGTATGGGTAAAATCCATATGCAGGTATTTTTTCTCTTTCTCTTCTATTAATGCACCTTGAACACTCCACAGAATGGATTTAGCGCTATATTGATAACATTATCATTATCATTATTATTATTCTTGGGCAAGTAAAATTTCTTATTGCTTTCCCAGTCGACCTGATATCTGTTTGTGTACTGTGGAAAAGACAATAAGTTTCATTTCATCTGTGACGTGATATTTTAAGAATGTGTGTGGACAGATCATGCACATATTGAATGTTTTATATGCGACAGATCACCTACAAATGTAATATTGCAATAGGCTAAAATACACCCAACCATTCTCATTAGAAGGGTTCACACAAGCAGCCGAAACCTTAAGGTTTAAGGAACTACGACAGTCCTATATTCGGAAACGTTTAGGTGCAGCGCGAAGGTGAGTTGTTCAAATTGCCAAGGCGCCTTGTTTGGGCCGAAAAGGCGAGAAGGCAACTTTACTTTTACAAACTCGCCTTGGACAAGGAGGTGAGAAGGCGACTTGTACAAACTTGCCTTCACTCTGCAAGTATAAGTTTTTGTAGGACGGTCATAGTTTTTCAAACCTAAAGGTTTAAGTGTGAACACTTCTTATGTTATTCAAAGGTTGGCTGCATGTTGATAGGAATGTAATGTTTATAAGTGCATGGTCAATATGACAGATGTTCAATTTATTTAATTATTTTGTATAAATGAATTTCACTATTTCCAGTTCTTTGACAACATGTAAAGTACAAAATTACACCATAGACTGTTGAAGATTCAGCAAAAATCAGAATTGAAAAATATCCAAAACAAAGCAGTTAAGGATATTTGAAATATTGAATCACCACTCAGTTACGTAGATCATTATTACTTTAGAGATCTGAAGTGTCTCTTCGTTTAATGGAGTTAGGAAATCACAATTTTTATTACATCTATGACGTGATTTTCTTAGAAGTTTCGTGCACCAATCATTCAGCCGACTATTCTCATTTTGACACAAAGGTTGGTTGATTGCTTACAAGAAGTGCCTGAAGGTGGATATTCTATTAGACAAGTTCGTCTTACAAGTATTCAATTCATAATTCATTTTTCTATTTTGTTGTATTATTAGATAGAATTAAAATGTGTTTTCACACTTCACACATAGAATATTTGTTTGAAGTTCCATACATTATCAGATTAGAATAAGCAAACCATTGTCTAGAATAGTGAATAAAGCAGTAATGGGCATTTAGAATATAGAATCATCATTCAGTTACTTATATATAGCTCCTTATTTCTTTAGGGATCTGAAGTGTCTATTTATAAAATGGACTCCTCAGTTGGGAAATAACAACTTTTATTACGCCTGTGACGTAATGTTCTTAGAAATTATGCGCACCAACGATGAATTCACCCATTTTCATTTTGTTGGGTGATTGTAAGAATTTTCTGAACATGGACATTAAATTGGATAAATTTTTATTACAAGTACTAAAATTCAATAACTTTGTAAAATTTTACGTAGCAATTCTTTTGTTTTAATTGAAGGAAATCATGCAATTTCTTAATATTTTTTAAAAGCATTGGGAGAGACTTTAGGTTTGGTTGCTTGAGAAAGTAAATTTTTAAAGATTTTGTTATAATATGTGTAGATTTATATTTGAAACACATTTCATGTGGAAAATTGGACTTAAAGGGGTGTGTAAAGCAAATGAACATAAGAATGTATTTCCCATGTTAATCTGTACTTATATTGTGGTTTTTCAGCTTTACTTGTACCAGCTATATAGTTAAAGAGATGAATAAATCAGGTTGCGCCATTTTCAGAGGATCTTTTGATGGAGGGCGATAAAAAAAAAAAAATATATTTTTCTTGGCCTAATGAACATACAAACTATTGATTCACTCATAAATGTTTATTACTTCTCAGAACAGGAGTGTTCAGTTCTTTCTTGTAATTTCATCTATGACGTGATTTTCTTAGAAATTGTTTGGACAGATGATGGACAAATGTGCTTCCTCAGTAGGCAATGCATATCACTCATGAATAATTCAATAGGCTATTTTATACAAATAGGAAACAGCATTTGACTCATAGTTTTTTTTTTGTTTATTTTTGCTGGTTGCAGTGGATTTGGCTGGGGAAGCTTTATTTTTCATTTTGTATATTCATTTATTTTGGTACAATATATTGCTATCTTATTTGTTTGTTTTCCATTCGTCTGCATTTCTTATATACTCCCCTTCAGAATAATTCATTTTATCATGCTTTTAGACATGCTAAAATCGTGAAAATTGGGTCATGTATAGAATGGGGAGGGGGGTGTTTGAGGGCTGTATGGAATGAATATTCTTTAGAGAACAATTATATTTACATGTATGATTATTGCTTTACTCAGGACTATCAATGTACAATAGTATTTNATGCTTGTTTGAGCTTGCCATTATCTGTCCAACTGCCGCATGACCAAAGGCTGTTTTTTGTCTTCACCCAGCCACTTGGCGCAAGTGACATTTTGTTCCTCTAGAACAATCGTCTCTTGTTCAGTCATGCATGCAATAATGTACATTAAAATGGTACCAAAATGTTTTTTGGAAAGTACTCTTTCAGGACATACCATCAAATTCAGGATAATAATTTTAGATTCCGAACAGGATAGCTTCAAAGTTGGAGGACATTCTTTTTGACTCACCCTGTATATAGCTCCTTATTTCTTTAGGGATCTGAAGTGTCTATTTATAAAATGGACTCCTCAGTTAGGAAACAACAACTTTTATTACGTCTGTGACGTGATGTTCTTAGAAATTATTCGCACCAATGATTCACCCACCCATCCTCATTTTCACACAATTGTTGGCCGATTGTAAAAAGTGTTTGAACATGGACTTTAAATTGGATAGATTTTCACTACAAGTACTATGTTCAAGAACTTTGTAAAATTGTATGTAACAATTTCTTTGTTTTTTTATCGAAAGAAATCATGCAATTTCTTAATATTTTTAAAGGTATTTGAATAGAATTTAGGTAATTGTTTGTTTGGTTGCTTGAGATTTTGAAAAAATTTGTTTGTAATTTGTTTAGATATATATTTTGAATACATTTCATGTGGAAAAAGCATTTTTTTAAATTTATTTTTTTATTTATTTATTTAATTTATTTATTTATTTATTTATTTATTTATGTATTTATTTGTTTTCTTTCAGTAGGGTTACCCAGTCAGTAATCACAGCTCTATTTTCACAGGGGCCCTACAACAGAAACACACAAGAAACGTACAAGAGTAAATAAATATACATACGTAGAAATATAAAGATGCAAAATTAAATTAAAATAATGACAAGCATTTTGGGAATTAACTTAGAATACCAAGGACTTAAAGGGATGTGTAAAACAAATAAACAACAGAATGTGCTTCCCACGTTAATCTAATATATTGTGGTGTTTCAGCTTTACTTATATCAGTAAAAAATAAATATAAAATGAATAAATCAGGTTGGGCTATTTACAGAGGATCTTTTGATGGAGGGCGACAAAAAATATTTTCTTGGCCTAATGGACATTTGAAATATTGATTCGCTCATAAATGTTTATTACTTCTCAGAACAGGAGTGTTCAGTTCTTTCTTGTAATTTCATCTATGACGTGATGTTCTTAGAAATTGTTTGGACAGATGACTGACAAATGTGCTTCCTCAGTAGGCAATGCATATCACTCATGAATAAATCAATAGGCTATTTTTTACAAATAGGAAACAGCAAACTCTTTTTTTTGCTGGTTGCGGTGGATTTAGCTGGGGAAGCTTTATTTTTTGTTTGTGTTCCATTCATCAGCGTTTCTTATATACTCCCCCTTCAGAATAATTCATTTTATCATGCTTTTATNACTGTAAATTAACAAAGAATCGGGGTGAATCGTGTTGCTTCCTGGGTCCTATGTGACCGGGGCTTTAGCAATACTAAGTTGAGAAAATGGATTACGATGAGCTCTATATACACTGTTCACAAATTCCGCTGTGAGCGGGGGATACCCCGCTTCCCGGGACTTTCCCCGGTTGAGTTTGTGTGTGAACAGTCACAGCATTGTCTCTCCAGAGAATTTCAATGTCCTGGGCCCCGTAACATAAAGGTTTGCGATTGATTGCCAATCTGATAGCGATTGATATCAATCGCAAGTCTATGGCAAGTCATGTAGTAAAGTTTGCAATCGATCGCAAAATCAAATAGCGATTAATCGCAAACCTTTATGTTATGGGGCCCTGGAGAAATTTCCTGGGTTATTTGGCAAGAGAGTGGCCTAGCTGTGTTAATCCCAGTAGCCTGATGCATTAAAGGCAGGATGTGGGCCAGATAAACTTCAGCAGAAAAATCAGACGAACAGATAAAAAAAAGTTCGAAGTAATTCGGACAGTGAATAAGAAAGTTATCCGGATATATATAACTGGATATATATTGTAATTTTCATGAAAATTGGCAAATTTTCGTCATGTGATATGATGTATGTTATGCACTTCTTTGCAAGTAGTTTGATATATCTTTTTTTTTAAACCCATCTTTTTTATTTACCCTTTGCGCAAAGAAAATTTTCTTTTTTGTTGATAAATACATTGGTGCAGTTACATTTATTGATTCAACCTTTTGAATATTATAAAAAAAGATATGCATTTGGTGAAAACAAATTCTTAAAAAACAATAAGTTGTACTTAGATACTACTCAAGTAGTGCATGATATACAGTACATCATATCATGTGACAAAATCTTGCCAATTTGCATGAAAATCTCTGATCGGTGATATGATTGAAATATTCATAAATTTCTTATTCATAGTTCGATTTACTTATAAATTTTTATCAACATTTTTGTGCTTCAAATCAAAGCAAGAATTTTCTGGCACAGACCCAGCCTTTAAAATGATATTATGTAGGAAATCTAGTTTAAATTGCCTCTGTTTGTAAAATTAATGCACGGCCACGTGATGAAAGTTAAGCCAGGNAGCAATCCATTTCCTTGAAATTTAATCAGTGTTGATGGAAAGGTATCAATCATGTGAAACAACAGCCTATCAAATTTACCACAGATGCTATACTATCGAACTGTCACTGTGTTTCCGTATGATTTTGCATGGTTGAGTTTGAATTAACATGGTGTTTTTCTCCGAGAAGTAATATAAAGGGGAACCAACCCCTGGAATCACCGTGCTCTTATTGAGTGACGAAAGATTAGATGAACAAATTGAAAATTTGAGCAAAATCAGACTAACCGTTCTAAAGTTAAAAATTTCTAAACTCACAGAGATATTACTATCCTTGTCACTGATGGGCATCTGCGCGATCGGCAACATTGGCGGAATCCGTGACGTCATGTCGGAAAACTCATCTGATTTTTCTTTATTCAATGAAAACAAGACCATTCCAGGGGTTGGTTCCCCTTTTTGCTTAAGGTGTAGCACTGATTTGATTTCTGATCAAGGAAGGATTAAGAATGATCCTCTAAATATTTCATCTTAAACCATCTGCTAAACTTTGGCCGTTTTCAACAAGTCTAAGAAAGACTTGAGTAAGTTTGAGTACTAAAAGGATGATGCCAGTCATTCTAAAGGTTGTTCTTAACTCGGGGAAACCCCACATGAGTCAGTTTATTGAGAGGATAATAAGTAATACCTCATTAGTGCTATGTGGGGATAGGTACTCCTAATTATTATGAACTTAGACATGTACATCCACGTGAGGGATGATTGCATGTGGATAGCTTTCCAGCAAAGATGCCAACCCTTCTTTAATAGACATTAGGATACTGAAATGTGAATCACAGAACTAAGTAACAACTGGTCCAAATATTTTATCAGGTGACGTGAGAAAGCAAAATGAGGTGTAATCTCATGCTTTCTCTCACGAGGAAATATTTTGTTCATCTCTTTGATAATTAACATTTTGATTTTTATCCTCATGCATATTACAGAATGGTTGGTATCTCTGTATGGTATGAACTTTTCAAACAATATGCCAGTTTACTGACCAGTTTAATAGATTCAAATTTATACATGTTTCTTGCCAACGAACGTAGTTACTTGATATTCCTTAAACTTGTTTGTTACAAATGGACTCCAATATTTGGAATCCAGTTTGCATACATTAGATATTGATATGTTGGGCAAGCCTCTGGCAAACTTAAGGATTATCAAGAACAACCTATGTGTACAGAGTATGCATAACATTTGCATCTATCAGTAAACCCACCTACGAGGCTGGTTCATAGAATCAAGCTAGGAGTGATGAACTGAGAAGATTGATTGTGATGAGATTTAGGTCACATCCAGCCATATCTGTCACTAATATCTATGTGTCAGTAGAGTCTTACACTCGTAGCACATCCTCCGGTGACTGGGGGATCCCCTGCTCACCGGGACTTTCTCTGGGTGGACGGTGTTTCACTAAGTTACAAAAGACTTTCCGAACGACTTTACGCATGACTGGTATCAGTTCTTTTGCTGAATGATCGAGAATCTTACACGTATTACACTTGTTAATGTACACCAGTCTTTCTTAAAGTCGTGCGAAACTTAAAGAACGATTTGGTGTGTATTGCACTTGTTAATGTACACCAGTCTTTCTTAAAGTCGTGCGTAACTTTAAGAACCATTTGGTGAAACAAGACCCTGGGTNTTTAATTTGTTTGTGGCATCATTTTATTATTTGAAATATAATCATGAAAAGAAAGAAAGAAAAGAGAAAAGGAAATGAGAGTATTAAAGAAGAGAGGATAAGAGAGCGAGAGAGGGTGGAGCGAGAGAGATGGGGAGAGAGAGGGAGAGAGAGAGGGAGAGAGACGAGCTCAAGCCGTGGATTTGGATGGCCTATTCGTGTCCCGTCAATTTTCACAGAAACATTTGTCCAATCAAAAAGCTCAAAAACATCCACGCCCTCTCCATACCTACAATTCATTCAATACGTTATGAAAATGACTTTCACAAGTTTCCATATCATACACACTTGTGTGCAATGGAATCCAACCAATCACATTGTCCGACTCGCACATGGGACATGGTACATTTTCAACACAAAGCATACACACAGTACACTAACACTCGTCATTACACACATCCAAGAACTGCAGTTCATGCCGAGCACGCGGCCTGAATTTGTGTTTGTGTGTGCTGTCATTTTTGCTCCACCAACATGCATTGGCAAGCAAGACATTGTATGCATTGGGGCATCGCGACCGACCGCAATAAGATTTTCTCTCCTCGTTGTAATGAAGCACATTTCTTATTGTTTTCTTTGTCTTAAATGTCCAAAAAAATCACCTCGCTATAACGAAATCTCGTTCTAACCGTGCTCGTTATAAGAGGGTTGGTGTGCCATTGGTTTGCATGTAAATCAATTTGGGACCAAGGAAATTTCCTCGTTGTAATGAAACCTCGTTATATCCGTGCTCGTTGTATTGAGAGTCGCCTGTATAACTAAAATGAAAGCTCACTAGCTGTGTCTGCACTATAGCGAGTTTTTGAATTAGCTCGCTAGCTCTGATCCGGGTAAATAGCTCAATCAGAACTAGCTCGAGCTAATTTGCAGTGCAGACGCAAACAGTGAGCTAATTCACTGAAATATCTCGAGCTTAACAAGCCCAAGATATCTTGGGTTAGTTTCCAAAATAGTGAGCTAATTCGGGAAATAGCTTACTAACTCGCTCGATTTGCTACAGTGCAGCTCGCGCTCGCGCTAATTCTGCGACTCAGGATAATTTATTCATGACGTTGCGTGGACGCAGCGGAGCATGGCAGCCAGGCCCATTGACGAACACTTTGTGCGAGTTTCTTCGCACAACAACCACGTGCTTATGTTCCGAGACTGCGCATGCTCGAGAACTAGACCAAGCTCGGAGCGGGTTAATGCAGCTCGCGCTCGCGCTAAATCGCGGAAAAAGACTGTTGTCCTTCAAGCTCGAGATTCCAAACTCGCTATAGTGCAGACCAAGTTTGTCAATCTTGAGATAAATTGCAAAGATGGCTGATCGGGCTAAAATCTTGAGATCAAGGAAACTCGGGCTAGTGCAGCGCCGGCTATAGAGAGTTTCCCACCTCAGCTGTAAGTCGAGTCCTTAAGAGGCAAGTAATTAGCAGAAGGGTTCGATCAGGGATGCTATGACCCGTCTGTGGAAATCTCATTAAGTGATCATTACCGTGAGGATGCTTATGAAGCTAAAAAAGCTCAGACTTCGGAGAAACGATATCGCTAACACACTTTTATGGGAAAGCAATGAAGAGCAAAGACAGACGAGGGTGCGAATATTATGGGGTTTTCAGAGTAGAGTCTATCATCAAATTCATGAGAATGCTATTTTGGGGTTTCTCTTTGCAAATGATAATGCATGACATGAACCAAGATTTGAGATAAAAGAGGCCGCAGGCCAATTCGGTACAATGAGATGCGGGGGTGGTGGGAGGGGGGCAGGGCGGTGTCTCCCCCTTCCTTTTCTGCGATTAAGCATCTTGGGGTAATCATAATGGATACATGTTTTCATTGAATAACATTTTGCTTAAAATCATAATACAAATTGCTGTCAGAGATTTTCTAATGGTTTTGATATATACAGTAAATCATTTTTTAAAAGAGAAAATTAGTTTAATATTTTGTTGGTGATGATGAAATGTAAGACTTGAATAAATACATCCAGGTATGAATGCGCAATCTCCTAATAATCTATGAAACAGTTACACACTTGGAGGCAAGAGCAAAGACCATGAAAATGAAGGGGGTGATGGTGAGTAAGCATAAAAAAGGTAAAGAAAATAACTTCAAAATTTTGTCACTGTCAGGAACAAATAAAAGATTGATCTGCGAATGGTAGACCATTCCTCTATTTTTGGATAAAAATCAAATGGGTGCATTTGGTATATCAAAATCATATCTCTTGCATTTTCCCATTAATTCCTGGCTCAAATTTGTGAGCTGTATGCACATGATACAAAAAAGCATAAAAAACATCACCTTTTCCCTCCACATTTTGTTCATGTTTGCCGGTAGGAATTATACAAGACAGTACAATATGACATTCTTTTTCTTGCAGGAAGTATAAGACTATGATTCTTTGCCTGTATCTCATTGATATTCATTACATTGGATTTCTATACAATGGGAAATAGATCTCATTGATCAAGATAATACAGGTGCATCCCTGTAATGAATCCCATTCTCACGTATTTATCGGTCACGCATCCGAAAACGACCATCTGCTCTTTTCCTTGTAACGATTGACGGATTATGCAAATATATCCTGTTTGTCAGAAAATGTTCCAATGCCATTTGCAATCTCTTGGAATTCGAAGGAGCCCTTTAGAGCGAAGCATGCTTGTAGGGTGAACATGATCTGAATTGATGAAACACAGTTTCCCAGATGCACCGCCAACGCTTATCGGCCAGTGACGATAGAACGGTGATAAGATGTAGATTAGAAAATTGGGTACGCAAGATTTTGGGTAATCTGAAGAAATTCATTTCAACAGATCTGTTTAGGGGTTTGGAACAATTTTTATTTCTGACGAAGTCATCATTTTTATATCTCATTTAATTAGATATTGACATTATTTCAGTCAAAGATACTTGGTATGGTATTTATTTCTGATTAAATTAAAAACAAAATATATACATATTCATACGCGATTAAAGAAATGAATCAGGTGGATATCCCATTCAGCAATCTCAGGTATGACACTACTAATCTTCCATAGGATCCATATTGCACATAAAGAAAAAGGAGGAGGAGGAGGAGGAGGAGGAGGAGGAGAAGAAGGAGAGGGAGAAGGAGAAGGAGAAGGAAAAGGAAAAGGAGAAGGAAAAGGAGAAGGAGAAGGAGAAGGAGAAGGAGAANGAGGAGGAGGAGAGGAAGAAGGAGGAGGAGGAGAAGAAGAAGAGGAAGAAGAAGGGGGTGGATGAGAAGGAGACGGAAAAGAAAATACTTTATGTAAATACAATGAGAAAGAAACAAGATAACACAAAGCAAGACTTGATTGCAACTGGTCTGATTACCCTTCTATGGTTCATTGCTTATTTCATTGACACCTTGTGGGTTTGGTATCCTCGCTGACAGCACTGCCTGATTTTGTGTCAACCCTAGTTTGACTAATTAATAATCAATACACGTATCCCTATCTATGTTACGCCCACTTCAGCTACATCCCACTTGCTATATTGCCTTAAGGTTCCTGTCTCTTTTCTTTGACTGCCATTTCTGTTAACCATACAATGTCTATTTTCATGAAAATTGACCGTTTGCCTCATTTGACTGAAAATCAATGTGTCCGTCCTTATCTCTATGCTACACCCACTATATGGCTTTAACCCACGTGTTCTATTATCCCGAAGGCACAAAGCTTAATCATCATCTTGCTCGTAAGAATTTTTTTTAATTTAGAAAATGATTTGATATCTCCCATTCACCAGCTCTAAAGGTTGACAAATAATGATGTAATTACCTGCCCTGCAGAGTTTACGCAAATCAGAAACAATCATCACAGTTGGAATATGGGAGAATTTCATTAGGATGGTTTAAATAAAAATTGAATAAAGTTCTCAAGGCACATTCAGAAGCGATCTCTTGTGGCAGATTGTTGTCTATGGTTTAACATCTCTTCAGACTATGACCCCTTTCAGATCTACAGTGTTAAACGACTTTAACTTAATACAGTTTAACAGAAGCTAGTTTAATGCAGGTCTGAACGGAACAAGCCATGGAACAAGTCATTATGAAAGTGGTCATCTAAACGAGTTTAGAAATCCACTTTGCAAGGTAGATTTTTGTGACCAGGAACCAGTTTAGCCGGTAGTTCAAATGCTGGAGACAGATGTAAAGCGGCTCAACCTTCAAGTGACCTTGAAATACGCACAAGAGTCATACATGTAGTCAATGGGAGAGAGTATGTGGGGGTTGTGGGAGGAACATGACCAGCTGTTTATATGTTGCCTAGCAACAGAGCCATATTGCATAAAGTGGAATCTGAAATCCAGTATGCTGGCCTCTAGATTGATACATGATATACAACTGGCCTTCCAAACTGGCTTTTGAAACTAGTTCACTGGAAGTCATTTTTAAACCAATTTTATGTTTTGATTTTAAATTTGTATACATGTAGGAACATTTACATATCTCTTGGTCATGAATTAACCTTGTGACTGTTAAAAAGGGACTTCTTTGTCTGTTTATTCATGTATAAAATACGGGATTATGTAGATTTTTTTTACGCATAAGCTAGTTAGATAGCTTGTAAGCATTGTCTGCAATTTTTGTTCCAAAACACTTCCTTGTGAAATTATGCCACTTTCAAATAGGGGGAAAATCATTTTTGTTGTGTTTATTGGTTTATCCTGATGTGAGAATTTAATAAAAACATGCATGCGCGTTCAACATGTCTGCATGCAGTTGACATAGTAACCATCTGATATGTATATATTTTTTTCTTCATATATTTGCCTCAAACTCGATTGGATTAAAATCAATTAGTCTACTTGTATCTATCCTAGTCTTTTTATAACCCTCAGGCTCATATTTTAATCATCTGACACTTACAATAATTCCTCCTTTTGTAGATGATTAATAGTCTTCCTTTTTTAGATTTAATTGCTGAAAAATTATTTCATTTCCTGCCCTGGAGAGTTTTATCATAAATTGATAAAATTTTCATCAAATTTTACCAGGATTTTTGTTGCTTTCCAGGAAAAGTTGAAGTGTTTTTCATTTTTTTCCTCATTTTTTATCAAAATGGTGATTTATGACCAGCTTCACAATGGGATGTCATTTAACGTTTTTTTTCATTAAAAATTTATTTTCTGGCACTAAATACACAACATCCAAAATCATTTCCATGCAAGATACTGACATCGCTGATTGTTTTATCTTTAATTCATAATATCTCTGGAGAAAAACATCCTCCAAACATGACGCCAATGTTTCCCCACCATTTTCTTTCACAGAAATCAGATTACCAGTCAGTCATTTTTCATAACGACGACCATGTAATACATTCCCAGATCGTTTTGTTGGTGGAAATGTCACAATATTCCTGGATGTGCAAACGTTTGGATGCGCTGCCTTTCTCCCACTGCATTTGCAATTGTCCAATATTGGAACGATCCACAGAGCTCGCAAGCGCACCTCTAATCAAACCATAAACCATGCGTTTTTTGTCAGCACATCTCTGCGTGCCCTCACATTTTGCAAACGCTCTCTGGTAGTAGCAGCCGCATCATTCTACACCATCATCATCGTCGTTGCACTGAATCTTTTGTTTACCATTCTCTGTCGTTCAGTTCGTAAGAGCAATTTTCTGCTTCTCTCTCTCTTAAAATGGTGAGGTTTACTCGGTGGCATTTTATCTGCTTTTGAAACTGCGTTTGAGTAATATGAATGTCTCTGTTGAATTTTATATCGGAAGCTTCTTTGAGATATAATGCTCATATAGATACTTGTGTTTTCTGTTGGTAATGAGGGATAATATTTTGAACTGGTTTTATTTTTTCCCCCATAAACTTCTTTGAATATCTTTCTTTGTTGCGTATGATTCTCAATGTTAATCATGCCTTGTTACTTTGATTAACACGCATGCCAATGAGCATCGTACTCAATGACCACAAATTGTCGGCAAATATGCAGGTTTTTAATATGAGAAAATAGTTCAAGATGGATGCTTTATGGAAACCACTTTGGGTGTCTCTATTCATGTTCAAGTTTGTGTCTTCTGATTAAAAGCTAAAGCCGACAATGCATTGATGAATGCCTCTTTCAGACAAAAATGCTACGTTTTAAACAAAATTGCAAGATGAAGTGACCAGAAGAACTACAGGACCAGCTATTACTTCCATATAATGCTGATGCTGATGCAGTTAAAAGTTCTTTTCTATGAAGACCGTACTGTGTGAAAGAGGGAGGGTTAAAACCCTTCTAGCTCCTTAGAGATGGTATATTCATTTGTTGTCATACTATGCAGTGTAAAGTTTATTAAGTTTGGGTTTTTTTCTGGTTTTCTTCAACTGGGGAATAGGAAATTTTTTTTTTTTATCTAGTTTGCTTGATACCAATAAGCAAGCATTATTTTATACAGTGCCATAACTTTACAAATTATGTTCAACTCACTGGTTTATAGTAGTTCATGTTTCTTTCCAATGAATCTGATGTAATATTTCTTGGCTATGCTAGTAACAATGCAATTACAATTCCAACATGTAAAAAGTATTTGTTGTGAGGTCAAGTAAGCATGAGACAAGCTTTCGTGCTGTTGAAAATATGCAAGCTCTTTATATGTTTTGGGGGACAAATAAATGGTATGTTCACCCCAAAACAAATCTTACACTTGAAATTCTGTTTTTAGAAATGTTTCTAAATGATAAATAAAAGCATTTGCATCAAGATAGAATTTTCATTTTTACCTTCAGCAAGAATTGTGTCCACATTATGCTGCACTCTACACAGGTGTGATTGGGGAACTGTTGAAAGTGACCTCCTGGTCAATTTAGCAGTGTGTGCCTTAATTGCAGCACCCTGCTGGAATACTTCCAGAGGAGTGGAAAATGAACATACATTGTATGCTTGCATGCATGAATCCAATGGATAATGATAGCTCCATGTTGTTGCAGGGCCCGCAGTAAGAACGGTTTAAAAAAACCCGAAGCGGCTACCCTGGGTTAATAAGACGCATTAACAACAAGAAGTCCATGTTGGACCACTTTGAGGAACACCATTCTTTTGCTGAAAGAAGTGATTTTCTCAGAAGTGGGAAAGGATAAATGAAAACAAATAATTAAGTTTAAGTTGTTATTATCAGCATCTGAAAAATTACTGATAACTAGTTGGATACAATACTGACAGAAACAATAATACTTGATGTCAGTCGAGAGCCAAGCAAATTTTTGTACCACTATTGCATACATGCGTGCATCCCTCATCTCATTTACAATTAATTTTTCTATTATGTCTTGCACCAGAATGCCGATATGATCAATTCTGTGGCCCACGAAAGCATCATCATGGCTGTGGCCCCCCTCCTCGAGAACAACCAACCCTCGCCAGAGATCTGCTCTTTCTTCAGCAAACATTGTCGCAACTCACCTCGTTCCAAGGTCGTCATTGAGATGTTCACGCCTGTCATACACCGGATCCTCAAACACAATATGGTATGTTTTTTTAAAGATGTTTTATGTTGTTTTATTCCCAACTGCTGGAAATCATTTGCAGCCATTTCGCATATTTTTCAGCTACACTTTTTAGGAACTATAAATGTTTTTCCTAATACCAACTATTTGAATGAAGTGGTCGTTAATCCGCTGATGCTAGAATTATAATGAACAAAAAAATCAAGAAGAAAACAAAGCACATTTGAGATTTGTATTTATCCATATGTTTATCTGTAGGCACAAGAAGAAGTGTCAGAAAAGAGTGATGAAATTGCTTAAAATGCGAATTTGCATGAATCTCATCACATAAAGGGCCTCATCTTTGGCCCTGACTTTCCATTTACACTACCTCAGGCCGCAGCCTGGCCCATGTTGATTCTTTAGCTGTTCCGAGAACGCCTGGCCTTTTTTTTTGCCTTACCATTATCCGAAACAAGTGGTTAGGCTGTGAGAGCGAAATTTAGATGGTGTGAAAACGTCTGAATTTGGTTCAGAGAATTTTAAAACAATGAAAGTCATGTGATAAGTAGGCAACCACTATCAATTTTTTTATTCTTCATAAAATTAATGAGATTGACCATGCTGAAAGCTCATGAAATAGATGATTTCAAATTATTTGTGATTTATCTTTGAAATTACGTTATTATGATGCAGCAGAAAAAGAAACCCATTTTCCCATTTGTCAAATAGCCAATAATTTAGGAAAGAAATGGCTACAGTAATTGCCTATCAGAATATCCTTAGAAATCTTGATCTTAAAAAGGAATTTCCCTTTTTCAATAACTTGCAATTCATATTTCAGACTGATCGTTCACGCCATAAAAACTGCCACAGATACAAAATGTATAAAAGCTTTCCAGGGCGTGTTCCTTTTAATGACAGTTCTTGTGAGCAGTGATGGAGGGATGAATGAAATCTAGGACATAGATCGTGAAAGCACACTCTCTTTATTGCATTGAAAAGCATATATTTTCATATCCTCCAAGGAATTTTTTCTAAGCCCGACCTTAGTGTTTCCGTAGTTCGTGTTGCATACCCTTCAATGCTCACAATAAATGTCTTTGAAATGTTGATTCATTGAAAAATAAGGGAAGAGAGACTTAGAGTGAAGGATAAGGAGGGATGCTAAAAGCCTAATTGTAAGGTATAATGTTGTCCATGATGTGCTGTCATTTTGAATTATGTAATTTTGTAATAGTATGATATTGATAAACATTGGTTTTCCTTTTTTAGGTTGTATTAATGAGTATCATTATTCTCATAACCATACTTAGGGGGTGTTGTTGAAAAGTTGCAATTGATCGCAAGTTGCAATTGATCGGAACGTGCCAATTAAAATCAATGTTTCATGCGCGTCTTGTTAAATGCGCATACCATGCGCAATTGAAAACGCGTGTTACAATTTCCAAAGTTGTAGTTGATTAGCAGTTGATTTTGAGCAACACCCCATTAAAGCCATAATGATTACATCCCTCAAATCTCAAGCAAATCATGTTTAATTGAATGATTTTTGTGTTGGGTGGATAAATAATTGAATAATTCTTGCCTTATCCCAACATGGATAAACACTGATTGACAGTGCTTTTACCGAGAAGCTGAGAAAAAAATCTACCCGAGAATGCCTGAGATTTTTTTCTCAGCTTCTCGGTAAAAGCACTGTCAATCAGTGTTTATCCATGTTGGGATAAGGCAAGAATTATTCAAT
>BQKZ01004056.1:10307-21818 GCA_036244855.1 Temnopleurus reevesii
AAAAAATGGAGGTTTCCACCATTTTTCACGATTTTTATCGTGATTTTTGGTGGCGACCACCATTTGCCGAGGGTATTTTGGGCTTCATCACAGGCGTCTCTAGCGCCGTTAACGGTCTATTGAGGAAGGATGCGTAGCCCGGCGGAAGCCTCAGCGGAGCAAATCCTGATCGATAAAGATCCGTTTTATCGGTCTACAATTTGTAAAGCTGCTAGAATAATTTCTATGCCCAATGTTGATATACGAATGTTGATATACAATTCGATATTGTTAGGAAATTACCTTGCCTAGTCAAGATACGGCTTTCAACTCCAGCTCCATATAAGCCCATATCTAATTAGGCATCTTGCTGTATCCAAACCCAATGCTGCGAGAGCCCTGTTAAAATCTGGCAACGATGGCGGCTGCTATCCAGACTACGAGCAGACGAGCTTGTACTCTGCACGAAGGCTCGCCTAATATTGGGGCTCGATGACTTACGTCTTGCAGCAATTACAAATATACGTACAGCGCGTTACGATTGCAATTGCAAGTATTAAGCTTTTGGAAACGTTACCCATCAAGACTGGACCTGATTCTCGATTTTCAATCAGAGTGCCGTATAGGTTCCAATTCTACCCATGGTTTTAATCTCCTTCAGCACAAAATTGTCCTCGGGCTGTACTCGACCCACGTAAGCTGGATAAAAGGATTTGAAAAGCTTTCAGCAACACTAGCACAGATAAGGTTTACCTCTGTGTTTTACAAGTAGTCTCCCTTACCAAAATGTTATTATTTTTTTCTTTGTAGATATTTGAATAACAACCTTCTCCAGTGGATACAATCAGGAACTTTTGTTGGATTACCGAACCTATATGAACTGTGAGTATACATGTATATTACGCTCAGATCATTACTTATGGATATTGCATGTACATACTGTATTGTGAACATGTATCTACATTATGAGAAACTTTCTACCATATAAAGACCAGATATAAATTTCTGGTCAACATACCGCCTTTTGAGATAACCAACTTCTCTAAAATTATAGAAATCAACAAAAATACATCTTCCAACTTATGGTACTATGTTTAGTAAAGTATATCACGTGTATGCAAATCTATGAATTAATGAAATTCAACCAGTCAAAAAGTATCCATTACGAATTAAATCAACATTTTCCTAGAACCTCTTTTTACACGAAGCGTTTAAACTTATCAAAATAACTTCTTTACAAATTGTGTCCTCACAACATATTTCATGCGTCCTTAACCTTGTGTGTTGTATCCAAGGCCTTGTGAATTTCATTCAGTGGATGTGGAGCTTTCTGAATATCCAGTATTGTTTTTGTTAAATATAACATCAAACACAATGTATAAAAATGCAAGAGTGCTCATTGACAGGACAATTGGATTCAAAATCAAGTGCATTTGCATGGATGTCTCCAGCTTGATATTGATGTGTTATCAGTAAATGTCTGAAAGCACCAAAATGTTATACTACTAGAATATTTTCCATGCCCAAACAGTGTTGATATACAAGTCGATATTTTTAGGAAATTTGATGTTATTGTGAAGTCAAGTTACGGCTTCCAACTCCAGCTCCATATAAGCCCATACCCAATTAGGCATTTTGCTGTATCCAAAACCCTATGCAGCGAGAGGCCCGTAAACATCTAGCTTGTACTCTGCTCCATGACTTACGTCTAAATTACAAATATACTGCGCGTTACGATTGCAATTGCAATTATTAAGCCTTTGGAATCGTTACCCATCAAGACTGAACCTGATTCTCGATTTTCAATCAGAGTGCCGTATAGGTTCCAATTCCACCCATGGTTTAAACTCCTCAGAACAAAATTGTCCTAGGGCTGGACTCGACCCACGTAAGCTGGATAAAAGTATGTGAAAAGCCTTCAGTAACATTAGCACCGATTAAGGTAGAACTCTGAGTTTTACAGGAAATCACCCTTATTAAAAATGTTATGAAATGTTGCCTCTTTGTAGAAATTTGGATTACAATCGTATTCAGTCGATACAACCAGGAACTTTTGCTGGATTGTCAGACCTAGAATCTCTGTGAGTATACATGCATATAACACTCATATCGTTGCCTGTGAAAACTGCATGCACAAACTGCGTATGGTGCACACATATCGACGTTATGAGGAACTCTCTACCCTTTATAGACCATACATACATTGCTGGTCAACGTACCGCCTTTTGAGATAAGCAACTTCTCTAAAATTATAGAAATCAACAAAAATACATCTTCCAACTTATGGTACTAATTTTAGTAAAGTATATCACGTGTATGCAAATCTATGAATTAATGAAATTCAACCAGTCAAAAAGTATCCATTACGAATTAAATCAACATTTTCCTAGAACCTCTTTTTACTTAACGAAGCGTTTAAACTTATCAAAATAACTTCTTTAGAAATTGTGTCCTCACAACATATTTCGTGCGTCCTTAACCTTGTAAGTTGTATCCAACGCCTTGTGAATTTTATTCAGTGGGTGTGGCGCTTTCTGAATGTCCAGTATTGTTATTGTTAAATATAACATCAAACACAATGTATAAAAATGCAAGAGTGCTCATTGACAGGACAATGGGATTCAAAATCAAGTACGTTTGCATGGATGTCTCCAGCTTGACATTGATGTGTTGTCAGTAAATGTCTGAAAGCACCAAAATGTTAGACTACTAGAATATTTTCCATGCCCAATCAGTGTTGATATACAAGTCGATATTGTTAGGAAATTTGATGTTATTGTGAAGTCAAGTTACGGCTTCCAACTCCAGCTCCATATAAGCCCATACCCAATTAGGCATTTTGCTGTATCCAAAACCCTATGCAGCGAGAGGCCCGTAAACATCTAGCTTGTACTCTGCTCCATGACTTACGTCTAAATTACAAATATACTGCGCGTTACGATTGCAATTGCAATTATTAAGCCTTTGGAATCGTTACCCATCAAGACTGAACCTGATTCTCGATTTTCAATCAGAGTGCCGTATAGGTTCCAATTCCACCCATGGTTTAAACTCCTCAGAACAAAATTGTCCTAGGGCTGGACTCGACCCACGTAAGCTGGATAAAAGTATGTGAAAAGCCTTCAGTAACATTAGCACCGATTAAGGTAGAACTCTGAGTTTTACAGGAAATCATCCTTATTAAAAATGTTATGAAATGTTGCCTCTTTGTAGAAATTTGGATTACAATCGTATTCAGTCGATACAACCAGGAACTTTTGCTGGATTGTCAGACCTACAATCTCTGTGAGTATACATGCATATAACACTCATATCGTTGCCTGTGAAAACTGCATGCACAAACTGCGTATGGTGCACACATATCGACGTTATGAGGAACTCTCTACCCTTTATAGACCATACATTCATTGCTGGTCAACGTACCGCCTTTTGAGATAAGCAACTTCTCTAAAATTCTAGTACTGCAGTATTTGTACTGCATAAGTACTGCAGAAATAGTACTGCAATCTTGCAGTACAAGTACTCTAGTAAATTTAACACATTCCTGCATTAGTTATGCAGTTGTACTTCTTTACTACTGCATACTAGTTCCAGACTAGTTGCCAACTAGTGAAGTACTGCAGTAGTAATGCAGTACTTGCAATGCAGTAATGATAGTGCAGTATTAGTACTGCAGTAGTAATATAGTAGTAATGCAGTACTAGTAATGCAATAGTAATGCAGTAGTAATGCAGTACTGGTAATGCAGTACTAGTAATGCAGTAGATATGCAGTACTAGTACTGCAGTACTAATACTACAATACTGCAAAATTACTTGTACCACAGAAGTACTCAGTTAATCCCAATAGCACTACAGAAGTAATGCAATACTTTTACCCTATTATTCCAGCTGTATTTGTACTGAAGTACCAATATAGTACTTGTACTGCATTTAAACGTATTGCAACTTTCAAAGAGAAAGTGCAATACCCATGTTACAATCTATAATGAGAAATTATAAGTTTTACCATTGCTATTCATTTTTTTTCTTAACATCCTATGTGAACGTCATTTACAATATACTCTACTCTCCAATACTCTTAATTAAACGTAAATATCAGTATCGGTAAAATTATTCACATAATACTGGTTACGACTCTCGCCTTTCTTAGAAACACTTAGTATTAAGCGACATATAAATGTTGTGCTTTATTATTATTATTAATACTGTTTTTTCAACAAGAGTACGTTGACAGTTTGTTTAAAAATCTACCCCCAGAAATGGCTTATTTACAAATACAGTAAAGCACGCACTGTGCCTTGCTTATTTTGCCATACACCGCCTCACACGTAAACTCATTGCAAGTACAGATTACACGTAAATGGGGCAAAGACGCTGTCACGCTGAACGCTGACTCCACGGGACGATATTCAAGCTGGAGGTCCGTAGGATTCAGCGTCACTTGTGTCTTTTGAACTGGCCTTTGCTGTCTTTGCTGGCCTTTCCATTTCCCATATATCCCCCCTTCAACGCATTAAAAACTCTGCAGCTAGACGTGTCAGTCTAACAAAGAAACATGACCATATCACCCCTGTTCTTCACTCACTCCACTGGTTACCAGTCCATTCACGCATTATTTTCAAAATTCTCATTCTTTCATATAAAATTACACATAATCTTGCCCCAAAATATCTCCAAGATCTAGTTTCCCTCCGTTCTTCTACTTCCACAAGAACCCTCCGCTCATCGACCTCATTACAACTTACTCTCGGCCCACGTACAAAAACCCGATATGGGGACCGTTCCTTCTCCTCCATTGCCCCTACCCTGTGGAATAATCTTCCACCTCACACCCAAAATGCTGAATCTGTTGAATTATTTAAATCCCTTTTCAAGACCCACCTATTTAACCATAAAAAGCCCAAGCTATTTTGATGTATCTGTGGCCCAAGGGGGAGGGGGGGGGGGGGGCACATAGTGCCCCCTTGGAGAACTTCTACAATACTTGGTGGATCGGGCTAAAATTTGGCACAGATGTAATCTACAATTTGGTACCATTTGAATTTCTCAAGGTCACCATGTGAGGGCGCAATTCAATAAAATACATTAAAAAAGGGTGAATTGTATCACTTTTCACATAATGGTCTATTAAAAGCAATATTATTAACAAATATATGACTGGAATGTGGTTTTATTCCCCTTTACTATCTTAGAAACATATTCCATGCCTTTATTGAGCATATTTGATGCATTTGAAGGTCAAAATATGACAATAAATGCATCATGTCACATTTTACACAATGTTGGTCATAGAGGGCGCCAGACAGCTTTTGAAAATCTCATGTTATTCCCTGATATTTTCACTTTTTAGGCTCCAATCTTCATCAAATTGATTTTAGGGCTTTCTGGAAATGTCTGGGCTACTTTTATTTGCATTAAGTAAGAACAACTATTTTTAAACATTTTATCTAATACTTATGAAAAAAGTAGCTAAAAAAAAAGAAAAACAAGAGGAATTGTCGGAAACCACGTTTTATGTTCGAAATGCACAGGAGAGAGCAGAATCAACTAAAGTATCATAAGTTGTGACTATTTCCAAGCATTTAGGGCCGATTTGGAGCTGAAAAACTGAATTTATTCGAAAAATGTACAAACATGCCTTTTGTTTTATGGTTGCCATGGCAACATGAACTCCGGGATAATAATAAAAATGGTATCATAATGTCCGGAATAAAATTTCAGAAAAAGTCACCAAATTTGAGCGCAATCGGGCCGAAAATGTAGGAATAGTTTACGATTATGTGGTAGGGGGGCACATTGTGCCCCCTGGGCTTTTTAGGGTTAAACAGTTATAATTTAATTTTGTAGTTCATTATTGGAGTTGTACACCAAGTTAGTTTATAATGAAGTATTTTGTTTTCTATTAATTATGTACTATGTATTGATTTTTTTTTACCGGTATTATGATTATAGACAGACCACCTGTGCGCTTTGAAACACCTGTATAAAGCGCCTTATAAATGTTATTGTTGTTATTATTATTATTATTAACTAAAATATGCCAGAATATGTGCAAGAATCGTCTTCTAATTTCCTTAACATTCAAATTACCGACGTAAAGCACTTTTTTATATACATCAGCTTGCTTAACATGATTTCTTCATCTTGACCGTTACTGATCTANTGGCTTCGTGAAGACAAAAACAGCCTTTGGCCGTGCGGCAATTTGACAGATAATTGCAACCTCAAACAAGCATTTGCAATCGCGCACACATTCTGCACAATTCCTTTTCTTCTTCCTGATCTTCCACAAAATCGCATTTGTTTTGCACGTGTTTCTTGTGGGTCCTAATTAAGTATCTTCCTAATTAGACTAGTCCCATTTTCAGAAAAGAAGAAAGCAAGAGGCATTTTGTGTTAATGCAGAGTTAAGAACTGTTTTAACCTAATTTGAAGGTGCTGAATCCAAAAATGTTGTTTGCCAAGGCTGAATTTGCCGGCAAATACCTCAAATTTGCAATTCAAAATGGCGTCTAAAAATCGACATATTCGGTCATTCACTGACACCAAATGAGATATTTTCCACTTAATAAATATATTTTTATTATGAAAGTGTAATAATTGACTCATTGACTAGCTACTGTTTCAACATCGGATAGAATTTTAAAGTTACGCATGAGTGAGCACATGATTATTCAAGAAATAAGTTTTTTAGTTAAAATTTTGAAGATTTATTTACGTGATTACAAAAACACCGTTCTCACAAAATCAAACTGTAGACATAATTGGATTAGCGTCTATTATGATGCAACTTCACGGTTTTACGCTTCAGTAAGCATGAATATGATTTTCATAATTTGTCTTGCCTTTTTTCTAATTTTGTATTTTCTTTATTTTTGCCCCTATCATAGCTGCATAATAAGGGCAAATGTAAAGAAAACACAAAATTAGAATGACATACTATGTCTTAGTTGAGTGCCCACACTTTACTGAAGTCACAGATGAGTGAGCACAAAAGTATTCAAGATGGAATTTAGATTGCTTTTTGCTTTTACAATATTAAGAGTTATTTCCTAGCAAAACAGTTGCCCCACAACATCTGTTTCGATATCAATTTGATGGCCACGTTTTGCTTTTAAATTTCACGATTTTACGCTTCAGTAATCATAAATTTCATTTTTATTTCCTATTTTTTTTTTCTTATTGCTCCTAAAATTCAAATTTGGGAAAATGTGCTACGAAAAGGTCGGGGGAGGAATTCTCCAAGATATCGTTTTTATGTAATGAGAGATTCTTGTAGTAGGTGCATGGTGTCAATAAAGCATCATTACATTGTGATTTGTCATTTACATTTGATTTTAAAATGGCCGCTATTAGTTATTATATATGATTCTAGATGCGGTAATGTAAATGTGACAATTGCAGTGAGTTTTCTTGAACTCATCGCACTTTACACCTTTTNGATGCATTTGAAGGTCAAAATATGACAATAAATGCATCATGTCACATTTTACACAATGTTGGTCATAGAGGGCGCCAGACAGCTTTTGAAAATCTCATGTTATTCCCTGATATTTTCACTTTTTAGGCTCCAATCTTCATCAAATTGATTTTAGGGCTTTCTGGAAATGTCTGGGCTACTTTTATTTGCATTAAGTAAGAACAACTATTTTTAAACATTTTATCTAATACTTATGAAAAAAGTAGCTAAAAAAAAAGAAAAACAAGAGGAATTGTCGGAAACCACGTTTTATGTTCGAAATGCACAGGAGAGAGCAGAATCAACTAAAGTATCATAAGTTGTGACTATTTCCAAGCATTTAGGGCCGATTTGGAGCTGAAAAACTGAATTTATTCGAAAAATGTACAAACATGCCTTTTGTTTTATGGTTGCCATGGCAACATGAACTCCGGGATAATAATAAAAATGGTATCATAATGTCCGGAATAAAATTTCAGAAAAAGTCACCAAATTTGAGCGCAATCGGGCCGAAAATGTAGGAATAGTTTACGATTATGTGGTAGGGGGGCACATTGTGCCCCCTGGGCTTTTTAGGGTTAAACAGTTATAATTTAATTTTGTAGTTCATTATTGGAGTTGTACACCAAGTTAGTTTATAATGAAGTATTTTGTTTTCTATTAATTATGTACTATGTATTGATTTTTTTTTACCGGTATTATGATTATAGACAGACCACCTGTGCGCTTTGAAACACCTGTATAAAGCGCCTTATAAATGTTATTGTTGTTATTATTATTATTATTAACTAAAATATGCCAGAATATGTGCAAGAATCGTCTTCTAATTTCCTTAACATTCAAATTACCGACGTAAAGCACTTTTTATATACATCAGCTTGCTTAACATGATTTCTTCATCTTGACCGTTACTGATCTATACCAATACAGGAAAGTCGACCCCCAAAATCAATTTTTTCTTTAAAGCATACTTCGCTCTGGAAACGATCAACATTTGATGACATATTAAACTAGTTCTCAATTCATACACTACATATAATTTAATATATATATTTCAATTTATTTCAAATTTCACATTTTCTGTACACTGATTTGACATGGTATCTTATTTACTTTAGCACTTTTATTACAGTTGAATTGCCCAGGGGTATGGAAAATAAGTAATCCTAGAAACACTCGTGAAATTGGTGAATTTCATGTACACTATGAATGGAGAGCTGATTAAGCACGTATATCATGTCATCAACGTTGATTTAACAGAAATATAGATGAGCAAAATTTCCTCATCTCGTTACCAATTTTGTAATAGTACAAATCTGTCTTTGATAAACTTCCCCGTTAATAAGACGTGATCTATTCAATTTTTGAATTTTTTTTTTCGTTCAGGTAGAACTGACTCATTTGTACAATACTACTAAAAAAGATAGTGATCACTTTATATTTGTTACACTTCACCATGGGCTTACTTTTCAGGATGTGTACAGGAACAAGAAACATCATCCAACCGAATTGCATTTGGCATATTTGGGCATTTCCCGGAGTATAAGTCATTGTACAAAAATGTGTAAACCGATGGTGATCTCTGTTATTTTTGTGTGTATTGTAATAAAAAAAAAAGAAAGATCTACTGTCTTTAAGCAGCGTACATAGGCCTATTCACTCTACAAATTCAACATTGACACAAGAAATGTTTCATGAAGCAAATAATTGATAATAATGTTAATAATTGTTATTGCTGTGCCCTTAAAAATCAACAAAGTTCGAGCCATCTATTCCTAAGAACAATACAGCCGAGATCAAGCATATGAATTTTAAGGTTTAACTGTACATGATAGCATGATTGTGCAATCAACATTGCCTCAATTTGTAAAGTGGATCGGTAGGGTTAAAACGTATTCTTAATTTGGATCAGATAATAATATAGTGAACAGAAATCATGGATAAATTTGGAAAGAATCATTTGATTACAAAACTATGTAACATATTGTGTGTAAAAATCTTAAGTGGAACAAATCATATCTTAGCAAGTGATCTTTGGGGGATTGGCAAATGACTATCCATTGCTAAAGGCGGGATCTGGGCCTGAAGAGTCTTCTTTTTTTAAGCAGAGAAACAAGAAAGTTATTAATATGCAAATCATATAACTGACTAATAATTTCCATGCAAATTGTCTAAACTTGTCTTATGACATACATGTACATGCATGTCATGCACTTCTCGACTGTTATCTAATTATAACTTATTGATTTTAAGAATCTGTTTAACCCATACATGTATATCTCTTTGGGAAAATATCAAACAGGTTGAATCAATAAATGCATATCCATCAATTCATTCATCTTTCGTTCAAAGGCTGGAAAAGCGGGGTTTAAAATCAATAGGATATATTAAGCTACTTGCAGAAAGTATATATATATATATATATATATATATACACATCATATCATGTGAGCAAAATTTGCCTTAAGTTGCAATTTATAAGTCCATAATATCTTCTATCAAATTTGCCAACTCCAAGATCTCTATCCAGATATATCGTTGAAACTTTGAATGCTTTTGAAAAGAGTGTCAGCTCAATCTTTCAGAATTTGCTCATGTCATTTTTGTTATTGACTGACAGCACACTAGTTATTCAAACCAATTGTCTGTGAGAGGGCAAATAACAGAGCCACGTTAAGCAGAAAATTCAGATGATTTCTTTTGAAGTGGATTACGCCGTTTAAAGACTTGGTTTGTGCCAGAAAAAATATTGATGTCAGTATAAGCAGAAAAATCAGAAGAACTGATAAAAACGTTTAAAGCATATCAGATAAAAAAAAAGTTATGAACATTTCAATGATATGACTGAACAGGGATAATTCGTAAATAACTGTACGCAGTAGGACGCAACATGCGACTTTTGGTCACGTTCTTATGACGTTGATCATGCACTTCCTGTCCGTACACTTATTATAACTTATTGTTTTTAAAAATCCATTTTAATCCGTCACACTTATTTTTTTTTAATATTCAAAATATTAATTCAATAAATCTAATTGTACCCATGTATATATCGATGAAAAAGTGCATGATATAGGTCATAATCACATGACCCAACGTTACCAATTTGACTGATTACAACTATTGTGTTATAAAATTGAAATACTCTTGACTTTCTTATTTGTTGTGCGATTTCCTTCAAATATGTTCGTCTGATTTTTCTGCTTTCAATCAACACAAGATTTTCCTGGCCCAGACCAAGTCTTTAATTGAATATCTCAAGATCAAGGAATAATACTCTTCAGGCCCTTCGGTTGACATACATGTGAAGGTCTAAATAAGTAAATGTGCATCTTTAAAACCATTCATAGTAACCTCCACTCCATCAAGACGTAATATACATTAGTTCAATCTCCATTGACTGATTTCAGTCGCTGTGACCCCAGCCTTCTGTACAGTACAATTAGAACAGGTACCGGTATAATGTCTCATGTTAGTGACGTTTAGACAGTATCATAAGTTTCAAGAAATCTTGTAAATAAGTATCATACATACATAGAAATTGAAATATGCATTGACCCTATAATGTCAGTGTTGCGTTAGATTGCGGTGCTGAGTCATCAAATCAACAACCCAAAGAAACTTATAAATTCAACAACTATTGTTATGGTAATATTTGTCACATCAGTCAAATTTCTTGAACCACAATCTCTCTTGCATTCTATAAATGCAACTATTTTATATCAAATAGAGGAGGGAAGCAGACACGTCTGTGACGACCTTATTCCGCAACTCGGTCTTAAAGTGTAACTTCACTCCTAGGCTACTGAAAAAAGGGTTCGTATTGCGGGTTGTGTGCATGGTATACATATACACACAACACATGCATACAGCTGATGCGAGCGTGAGGTTTTCTCAGCGATATCGAGGTCCGTACGCGGGTACACATTACACAAGTAAAACAAGACATCATACTCCTTCATTTGTAACATTTAAAATATCGGTACTACATGCACAATGAAGGACAGGCTGTTGTGGTTTGTACTTTTAATGATACCAGTCCACGCGGTTGGCGTGGGGGGGGGGGGGGGG
>BQKZ01004056.1:43676-63456 GCA_036244855.1 Temnopleurus reevesii
AGAGAATTTACGTTTGATATACAATACTGTTATTCTATCCCGTCTAGACTATGCTGACATTATACTACAATCCTCAAGTGAACAACTAATTAGTCAAATGCAAAAACTTCAAAACAGAGCGGGTAGGATTATTTTAAAATTAAAGTAACATGATCACTTTTCCATAACATCCATTCACGAATTATTACATTGGGAAACATTGAAATCTCGCCAATCTCTTCATATTCAAATCATGATGTATAAGATCCTGAATGACTTAGCGCCAAGCTACCATAGGGAAAGTATTCACTATCGAGAAAAGCATTACAATGTACGAAATAATGATCTATAATTGCCAAAGCCACGTACAAACTCTTGCAAACGCACGTTTTTCTATAGTGGTGTAGAATTGCATAACTCAATCCCGATCCATATTCGAAACTGCCCAACGCTTGCCTCATTTAAAAAATCTCTAATTCGTTTTTTGCAAATCAATAATAATCGTTTTATATCATAGTTTAAGTCTAAAAGGAATTACTGACACCTTTTAGCCATATCCTTTTTACTATAACCCTACAGTAAGTTGTTGTTTTAATGTTGCTTTTTAATAACGTTTGCACGGGGGGTGGGGGTGGTGTTTGTGGGATTGTTTAGGATAAGATGTTTTTGGCTTAACTTTGTATTGTTAGACTCTTAGTTCCTCTTTCTCATTTGTCTGTTTCTGGTCCCCAAGGAAGACCAGCTGCACTTGTTTGTAGTGCAGCTGATATTGGGCTGTCCAGCCGTCTCTCTCCGATTTCTTCTTTTTAACTTCTTTTATTCATATATATGTTATAATTTTGCTGCTTGCCATGTTTTTTTTTAACCAATTAATTCTTGTAAGTTATTATCTTACTATGTATATATAATCTTTACTTTCTTTGTATGTTGTGCATATTTTCCATTTCTTTTATTTTGTATTTGTTGTGTTATCTTTTATGACGGAAATAAAACAAACAAACAAACAAACAGGGTCTGGTATGCTAAATAATCATCTTTGAAAAAAATATTATTAATTTTTCAGGTTTACTTCACAAAAGTGCCGACATCAGGAATGGGGCAGACTGGAGAGAAAGGTCCCTCCTTTTATTTGTACTCCCCTATATCACCCCCTCTCGACAACGCCATGGAGTAATTATATTGCTTATCAATGTTTAAATTTAGAAATACAATTATATTCCATCAATCCATCATTGTATTGTGCTGCATTGTACTTTATTTCCAATCAGTGAAAAGACATATAACGTATAACATAATACGAAGTGAGAATATATTTGACAAATTTACATGTGCAAACATAATTTGCAATTAATAAGAAGAATTATTCTCTTCACAAGAATTATAAATACCTATGTTCTTCCAAGGCCGTCCAGATACAAAAATAAATAATTATGGTGAGTATAAACACAGTTGGTTCAAACACAGCTAGATCTAATGTAAATTTAATTCTCATTTAATACTGACATAATGATAAAACTAAGATAAAACCTCCACCGTGTTGATGCCCGATCCTCATGCCGATGCCCAATCAGAAATAGGTATGTAATACCACAGACTACTAGTAATCGCCTCAGTAATTAAGAGCGTGGTTGGCGTGGAGGAATACACACTACTTATCTCTACGTCGTAGCATACACGCATGTACCAGCGATTAACTTTTAGTAACTTGGGCACAAATGTAGACACATTGGACGTGTAGATGTATTACAATCTCACATACGTATATCAATCAATAGCCACAGGGGGGAATTCAGTCCGTTTTCAAACTTCTGGCTTGCATAATTACTTTATCTCCTGCATTCCAGAAAGCTGGGACGTAATAGACACAGTGATGTCTGGAAGATGTCAGCGCTCTACAATCGCTGATCTCGACGAGTAGACCTTGGTTCGGCTTTAATTATGTTACCGCAAAATAGTACAGCATATCAATTGTTTGGTGAGTTCCAAGAGGACTTCTTGGAGTAGCGAAAATCCAAAGCATCGCAGTTGCAAATTTCCTTGAACGTCGTGCTTTCCGATTAACTGGGCTGATCTCTCCCTACGATGACGTAATCCTATGATTGAACAGTTCAATATCACTTGAATATTCCCTTGAGCATGAACTTTGCAATACACAGAACGAAAAGACGAATGTGTTTTTCTATCTGCTAAGTCCGGGCACCTTTGGGACTTGACAGTAATGTGGTTCATCTATCAACGATTTTTATCTTGGATTCAACGTTAGTCATCTCTGGGGCCCACAATCTTGTGTAATAGTACTATGGCACTCCACCGTAGCAATCCCATTGATGACGATTCGAAATCCTATTAACCACCTGTAATATCAATTGATAAATATATTTCTAATTAAGATAAATGTCAGTAACATATGTTGAATTAAGAATAAAACAAGTAGTACAACTAAAAATATATGAATTATTTTTTCACATCTATTCAAATAATCAACCTGTAGTTCAAAATTTTGGAGCACTTGAAAGGAAAGCTTGCCGAAAGTCACATGAGAATTTTATAAACTGCATGTGTGAGGAAAGGTACCGGAACTTGTGCGTATGTTGCAACAACAGAAAAGCAAAATGCCAAAGATATTGCTGGTTAGGTCAGTCAATTGTGGTTTTGTATAGTATTGTGACCCATGTACGAAATATAAGCATAAAATTCTAAAATTTTCCCCATTTAACAACAATATTTAATGCCTTTAGAGAAAATTACATCAAGATGTGACCGAAATGTATGACTAGATATTACATATACTTACATAGATGTAATGGGAATAAGTTTTCTGAGCTTTCTTTTTTATACTTAGAATGACAAGAAAAGTGTGCGTGCGAAGAAAACACCAAGATTAGCAGTACACAGAAGCAAATATATTATTCCTTTTATAAGATGGCTATCCAGGATGAAAATATAATTGGAATAATATAAAGTTGATTTAGATTAGACCAATCAGCTGACTGGAACTGTCTAAGCGATCTTGCAACAGCTTTCTTTTGCCCTGTGAGCCTACATGTATCTGCAATATTCCTTCTAAACACATGACAATTGCACTCCTCATGCTGTTATTATAAGATGGTTTAGACAGTTCCAGTCAGCTAATTGGTCTAATTGTACCACTTGATCATTCCAAAAAATATGCACCGCAGAACGCCCATTCAGCTCTCAGGAAAAACAGTTCTCAATAGCACACATGGCACACATGCGCACATTGGTTATAGAATCGTTGCACCCGATTGCAGGTATTTAATCAAATTATTCCATTGAAATATGATTTAAACTCAATATTTTACACGGAATTGTAAATTCTTGTTATTTTTATCGGACTGGTCTGAAGCTACTTTCATTATCATCACAACATCAGCTACACTGTAGCTAGCTCGCAAACACAGCAGATCGGCTCCACGCAGCTCAGCTCAATCACCGAGTCACGCAGCCTCAGTTGGCCCGCGATTGCGATACAAAACCTCTTGTTTTTCAATCATTTTAACTTCTTGTATGGCATATCACTTTTATATTATTATAATTATTTTTTTTCAGTCTGAATAGCCATCTCATGAAAGGAATAACATACTCTTTTGTTGTTAATCAGCGAATGTGCACTGCTAATCTCTGTGTCTCCTTCGCATGCACACTGCGACACTCGCCAGATTCTCAGAAGACAACCTTGATGCAGTGCACACTCGCTTACCAACTCCGCATCATATGTTATACCTAGCACTGAACGTCTGGTCTGATAGAATACCTCTATATATATTTTTGGAAAAACTGTTAGATATGACATAGATGGCGTTTCATAGAATGACTCAATAAAAGCCGACTCTCAAAATGGACACCGTATGAAATGAATGTTGCGTTGTATTCTGTATTCCCGGACTCAGATATAACAAAAATTGGCGACAAAACGGGATTTTGGAGAATATGGAATCTACAACGACAGAAGTAGCAAGTACAAGATGATTTGTTTGGCCTCAATTTTCCGTTGCCTACGATGACTCGGAAGATTTTGACTGCTACGTGGAGAGGTTCGAGTTGTTTCTTGTTGCAAACGGGCTACGGGTGCCTGAGGACGATGACGCCGCTGCTCATGCGGACAACAACAGTCGTGTGATCGCTGTGTTCCTCAATGCAATCTGGCCACGGTATAATGGCATGCTTCGCGACCTCGTCGCTCCAGTAAAACCCAAGGACAAGAAATATAGTGAACTGATGAGAGTTCTCCGAAATCATTTCAAGCGTACGCCAGTGACTGTGGCAGAGAGGAGAAAGTTTCTACGTTGTGACCAGGAGGGTGAGTCCATCAATGAGTACATTGTCCGGTTAAAGCATCTGTCATTACACTGTGATTACGGAGCGAAGCTGGATGAAAACCTGACGGATTGTTTTATTAGCGGTCTACGGAATGATACAACATCACTGAAATTAATGGAGTAGGCCTGTGAAAATCCTGGATTGACCTTTCAACAAGCTGCTGATCTCGCTCTCGCACGGGAGAATGCTGTGGGAGCAATGAGAGAGATGAGGACAAAGGAGAAGTCCAACGCTACAGTACATGATGTAAGAGGGAAGGGAAGTCGTCGGAAAGAGCAAGAATGTTTTCGCTGTGGTCGACATCACAACCCAGATGATTGTTGGTACAAGAGGACAATTTACAGACATTGTCAAAAGCAAGGTCATCTGGAAAGGAAATGTTTTGCCAAAAACAAGAAGAAAGACAGAAAGAAATAACAGACAAATAGTAACAAGAATAAATTGTCTAGCTCAAGAAGCAAAGATCAGATACAGCACAGAGCTAAACAGGAAATAGTACAGAAGGTACATGAAGGTCAGGGTAGTACTAGGCAGAGGTCTAGTTCTACCTGTAGTGAGAGTAGTGATGATGATAGTAAGGATACTATGCACAAAGTAGGGTATGATAATACCGTGTTCAAACTGAGGGTACAAGTAGCCCATAAAAGGGTGATTGTGGTTCTGAGAGTAATCCAATCATTGTGCCTGTGGCAATGGAAGGGCACATATCAGATATGGAATTAGATACTGGGTCAAGTGTTAGTATTGTACCATTATCATACTACGACAAATACCTATCACATTTGAAGTTGTATCCATCTATTAACTCATCCGTCGCCAAGGGATCAAATCGGATTAGTCCATGGATCGCCAAGCGTGCCGATCGGCACAATACTACTTTTCCAAAAATCAATAGATTACGCCGCGCTCACGATCGTACATTGTGAATTTCTGACCTGTGTCAATTCATTACGGATTAAGCTTTCACATTAGCTTGTCGGAAATATAGCATTATATAGCAAGTTCAAAATGTTCTACAAAAAGGAGTGCCCTGTTTAACTCGCCCCAATTTAGCCTGGCGCACGGGGGATTCTATAGCCGGCGCAGGAAGGGTTAAGAACCTTTGTTGGTTCTGTGAAGGATCAAACAGTCAAACCAGTGGGGAAAGTGAAATATGACAAGTATGAAGGTAAATTTGACTTGTATGTGGTAGAACACACAGAATACTTACTGTTTGGTAGAGATTGGTTGAGAATAGTCCCACTCAATTGGAGTTCACTAGTAATATGGATGAATTAATGAGAATCTACCACTCAAAATGTATACACAATGAATTAAATCACTAATTCCCTAAAGCTTTTGTTTTCACTTCGCGAAGCGATTGAAATTATCAAATGACTTCTTGACAAATTATGTTACTCAATTTCTTGCGTCATTGACTTTGTATATTTATATCCAGCACCCTTAGCATTTTAGGTAGCGGTTGTGGCGCTTTGTTAATATCCAGTATATTCATTATTGAATAAAACGTCAAACACAATCTATAAAAAGGCAATACTGCTCATTGACAAGTGAAACAGGTTTTAAATCAAATACATTTACTTTTCATTTACATTGCACCCACACACAATCTAAAGAAGGATGTGCAAACGTTTACTAAATATTGTGTAAAAGGGAACATACATGTCAGTTGGGTATTATTTCTCACCATATCAGGTGAGAATGTACTCAACTTTGTGAAGAATTAAACAATTTAACCCAACGCCTGAGAACTTTAACCCAATACGGCGCAAAATATTACTCAGCTAACATGCATGTTTCCTTTTTACCCAATATTGAGTAAACTTTTACATATCCTTCTTTAGAATGCATGGACGCGTGAAGTAAATGTCTGACAACACCAATGTGTTTCACTGATGGAATATATTTTCTATGGACCAATCAGTCATGATGATAATTTTATACATATCAATACTGTTAGGAAATCCGATTATCTTGCGTATAGTCACTTTACGGCTTCCAACTCCAGCTGAATTGTCGCCCATAACCAATTAGGCCTCTTGCTGTATTCAAAACAATAACATCTGTCAACGAGAACGGCTGCTATACCCAAACTACAAACTCGTGGTCCTCTGCACGAAAGCTCGCTTAGTCTTTGGTTTGATAACACACGTCTTGCCGCAATTACAAATATACGGCAACATACGATTGCAATCGTAATCGCGAGTATCAAGCCTTTGGAAACGTTACCCACCAAGACGTTGATATTCTTTACTTCACACGGAACAATCGTGATGCAATACGTATGTCTGAGGTGGGTACATGGGTTTCGAGTTTCAATCAGAGAGCCGTCATCCACCCATGGTGTTTATCCTCTTCTGCAAAAAATTGTCATTGGGCTGGACTCGACCCATGTAAGCTGGATAAAAGTATGTGAAAAGCTTTCAGCAACACGAGCACCGATAAGGTGGACCTCAGCGCTTTACAAGTAGTCACCCTTATTAAAATGTTATCAAATATTGATTCTTTGTAGATATTTGAGCGACAACCGTATTCAGTCGACACAACCAGAAACTTTTGCTGGATTATCAAACCTATTGGACCTTCGAGTATACATGTTTATTTCTTTCCTATCATTACCTGTGAATACTGCATGCACAAACTGTAAGGTGCACATGTATCAACGTTATGAAGAATAATATATCCTTTATAGACCAGATATACATTGTTGGTCAACATACCGCGGTTTTAATAATGCAAGAGTGCTCATTGACAAGACAATTACCCAGCTAACAATCGGATGTTCTTAAAACGTTCTGAAAACGTTTTGCGATCGTTCTAAGAACGTTTTGTAAAAACGTTTTATGGACGTTATTTAGTGGAAGGTTTCGGACGTTTTAAAAACGTTTTCAAAAACGTTTCGATAACTTTTCAAGAAGCTTTTGAAAACCATTGAACGTTTTAAAAACGTGGACATAGAAAGTTCTCTTAAAAACGTTTTCGGACATTTTAAAAACGTTTTAAGAACCTACAGGTAACCATTGGACGTTTTTAGAACGTTCTGAGAACGTTTTACGGACATTCGGAGAACGTTCTTGGGACGTTTCGAGAACGTCCTAAGAACGTTTTAAATGTGTTTATAAAAGAACCTTCCACACTATATAAATTATTTAAAAAAATAAGTCGAACTCAAACAATAGATCCATACGCAGTGTATTCAACTTTGCGAACACAACAATGACAAGTCGGTTATGATTTCAAGCATAGAAATAACCTTTTAAGAATGTTCCAAAAGAGCATCCTGCAATGGTGGAAAATCCTAGAAAAGGGAAAAATAAAACACCGCAAATATATATATATCTACATTCATCTGAATTTTATTTCAGAATAAAAACATGTTTGCAAGATNGGGGGGGGGGTTGTAGGTAATTGATCTTCCCCCACATTGCCCTTATTATTCTCAATCAATTAACTGACGGCATGGTTGTATGATGCACCTGGCAAACATAATAAGGGTTTACCATAATACAGTGGAAACTAAGTATAATGAGGTCCTCATAGCACTAATATTGCCATAATCGTAATAAAACAAAAGGTTATAAAGACCTGCCAAACTTCCTCACAGATATTACACCGTATGAAAAAATCATAAGTAACCTAAAAACACATCTCTTTAAAACACACTAACCTAGTGACAATCACCATTCCTCTGACTTTTGTATGATGGTGTTATGCAATATTATAGTATATAAAAAATATTTTATTAGCATTTTCATCATTCCAGTGTATTACTATTATATTAGATCTCTTTATACCAACGTTACGTTGAATAATCCAGTGGGTAATAACAGAGCAATGTGTCAATGATTTTGTTTAATATTTGGCGATGGGAAGTAAAGCTGTGAAAATTGAAATTTTGGCAAATATATGAAAATTCTCTTTTAGAGTTGATTTTCCGTTTGAAATTGGTTAATCTATTTTCGATGGCCCATTCTGCGCTTTCCGCCATTGTGAATAATCACTGTTCCTACAAGTTGTAACATAATACAAAATATAGCAACTACAGTACTGTAAGAATACAAAATATTACATTCATTATTTGGGCTTACGAAATAGTTAACACAAGAGGCAGCAACATGTCAAGTGAGTTAAATCAAATTAGTTCATGGCAACCAACTTGGACCAGGAAGGTATTAAATGAAGCAGGACAAAATTAAGCAGCCACATCAAAGCCAAGGACTTTTTTAATGGTTGAGACGCACCTATGCAAGCTGTTCCTACGGTAACCGTCTGGAAAATGACAACTGGTTGCTGTGACAAGCTTCATGAAATACCTTCCGGATGTAAAGTTAGTCCATTTTTGTGGACTTCAGGGGGTGTTTCATTAAGATTTGTCGCAGCGACAAGGAGTCATTTTCCGACAGTTCCCATAGCAATTGTCAGCGACAATGCTTTTCATCCAATCACAATCAAGAAATTGTCAGTGCTATTTGTCTCTGCGACAAATCTTGATGAAACACCCCCAGGGCTCTTCAAACCGACTTGCCTACTTGCCCAGGGCAAGTGAAAATGTTGTGTGGGAAACCATTTCTCAAAGTCAGTTGCCAAGATGGGAAATTGACCATTTTTACAGTACATACGAGAATTCTTACAATAAGAAAAGATCAAGACTTAACAAAAATATATACATTTTCAGTTGTGTTATAGCATTTTTGTCCAATTCCATAATTCCCCTTGTGGTATTCATTGCCAATTAACTCAAACGTGAGCTTCTACCAACATGGGGGTGTACTCTAAATTAAAAATGCATCATTGAAAATGCATTTGAAACAAACAATGTAGTACAAGCATGTTAATGAAAACTCCTGGCAACAACATTTCTTTGGGTAAAACTGAAATCTTGAATCATTATCCCTTGTATATCTGTAGAGGCCTGAACTTGTTTACAATGCATGTTTGCCACAAGATTTGAAATTTGTATTACTTTAGACTTCAATCACTGATATCAACACTACATATATTAGGAGCTAAATGCAGTGACAGAGGTATTAATTCATAATCGATTCAAATTGTCATTTGTTGTTCCCTCTATTGGTAAGTTTGTAGCGTTTAAGAAATGTGATACCATGAATTGCTTTTTTTTCTCCTTCAATATGCATTTCAGAAATGTATAATTCCTGAGGGTCCACGTAAATGATTAGAATTCTGAGCCTACAACATTGAAAATTTACTTTGATTTTAACACATATCTGAAGATTGACATAAGCTTGCAATATAATTTATCTTTAATTTCGAAGCATTTATTTATTTGAATACCCACTAATTAAAGTGCAAAGCACCCAAATATAAAACTTGTACAATTCAAGGATTTGACCAATAATGTAAAGTAAAATTGGTTCTCCTCATTTCACTTGACTTTCACCAATGAAAAATAATGATGCTTAAGTTTCCATTCTTTTTTAAACAACAAGCCCAACCAAATAACATACATGTAAACCATACATAATTTTGAACATGGAGATCTTTCATGAAATATATCAACTCGACCAGTGTAGTCATGGTGATAGATAACACTATGGATGTGACTTGAACTGCAGACTAGAAGGAGAATAACATGTTGAGGAAGAAGAAGAGAAGGAATAGGAATAAGGATATCTGTACAAACTAGACTAACATATGCTAAGAACGTCTTGATTTTAAATGATCTCATAATTGAGAGACTTGCGGGATTGTAGTGTAGCGTCAAGAGAATGTTGGAAGGTATTAAAAAAGGCAGTTAATAAATGAGCCTGACCAGAAATATTCCCAACATTTCCTTTAATCTAACAGCACTGAAAATCTTGGAACACAAGATCGGGAGATATTGCACATGATATAAAATATAATAAAAATACAATGAAATGGTTGGCACTGTTTCTAAGGCGGGAAGCCGCCGCCGTGTACAAAATAAGTCATCTTCAAATTCTGGGAGAGTTCGCAAAAGTGAAACGTTTCGGTTGTATGAAGAGTGGACTTATGCGAACGAAGAAAAATTGTAAGTCTGTCGGCGGTCCATGAGGAAAGTGAGTTGCCAATGTGCCGTACAAAAGTAGCAACAAACTTACAATCTCTTGGCAGTCGAGGAAGAAGGCTATAATGTGGTCCGCAATCATGCTGACTAGTTGGGTAATATTGAAGAAAACAAGGCAACAGTGAGTCGTGGAGTTTAAAATGTGATTGCTGATGATCAACTGTCAAGTTTGAGCATGGAGGCGCCGTGGTGGTATAGTGGTTGTGACTCTCGCCTTTCAACTAGAGGGTCGTAGATTCGAACCCTACCCGTGGCATTAATTTCCTTCAGCAAGAATTTTATCAACATTGTGCTGCACTCAACCCAGGTGAGGTGAATGGGTACCTGGCAGGAATATTAATTCTTTGAAATACCAAGTGCGCTGTGAATGGCTGCCGGGCGAAAGCCAGTGTAAAGCGACTTAAGCGCTCAGCATCTATTATTATTATTATTATTATTATTACAAACATCGGCAGTGCCTGAAGTTCCTGAAACTGAGGTCCCGGCAAAGAAATCGAGCATGTTAGCGATTTGGGATAGTCGCTGGTAGCGTTGCAAAACCACTTCAGCTTTAACAGAAATTCCATTTCAGTTTGAAGCTGAAATACGGTAGGAAAATAAAAATAATAATTAAAAATTAATAAGTTCAGGTCCAATTTTTTTTTTTTAAGCATCAATAAAAATAAGGCAAATAAAGAGGAAATCTAATTCTAAATTTAACTTATTTTTTTATTTTTAAAAACATATTTAAATAATAAACAAGTGGCGAAATAGGAAATACAGAAGCAGTAATACAGTATATTAGGTATCTTTAAAATATCCAGCAATTATTTCTTGAATATATATCGGCTGATGCCAACCTCCCACAATTTTGAATTTGAATTCTTATAAAACGATCTTAAAATCACCTACTCAGGTATCCACTGTTTCTTTCCTGGAAAGATGTTGTATCAATAATTTAAAGAATGTAATAATGCCTATGATGGTGTAAATGTATGTACATGTGTATATTCCAGAATGCTATTTCTCTGGATTTTTAAAAAAAAAATCATTTATTGGGGTGTTGCTCAAAAAATGTGCTCAAAAGTAAGTTACAGAATTAAGATAAAAAGGCACATTTCCATTTCCAACCAATTTGCACTTGATAGCAAATTTCTAGCAACACCCTTTACATGTAAATGGGCAATATTTAGATACAGTATAATTTGGAAAGAGGTAATACTTAAAATCTTCATCTTGAAAATAAATATGAGAATTCGAAATTTAAAAGGAAAAATAGCTTAAAGGGAAACAAACCCCTGGAATAATCCTGTTCTCATTGGAAGCATGAGGAAAAATCAGATGAACTGTGAGAATTTGAGCAAATCAGACAACCCGTTGAAAAGTTATCAATTTTCAAATTCACAATCCCCACCACTGATGGGGATCTGTGTGATCGGCATATTCGACGGAATCTGCAACGTCACATCGGACAACTTCTCATTTAAATGTCACATTTTATTCTCTTTTTTTTCTGAAAAGTCAACAAAATTCAAATCTTTGGTTGGTTACAGCATTTCTTTATTGGTTCTGCATGTATTTTTAGAAGAATCATGTTGCAACCTTACTCTGAATTAATTCAGTTTTAAAAATTCTATACAAAGTGAATAAGGAGTTGTCCAACACAACATCAAAGGTCGATGTTGCCGATCGCACGGACCCCCATGAGCGGCAGTGATTGTAAAATCTTTGTGAATTTTATAATTTATAGCTTTTGAACGAATACTTCTATTTAGCTCAAATTTTTACAGTTTGTACAGAACATGACAATTCCAGAAGTTAGTTCCCTTTAAAAGAAGACTGAAACCTATTTGAAATTGCAAGAAGTTAGATAATATATTGGTACAGCACACAATCCCAGGCTAATAGGTAGCACAGATTAAATCATTTATCATGCTGCAAAATTATGTATTCCATTTTACATTTATTCCAAAACATATTCTGACATTTTGCGCAAATAGATATTCAGAATTTATTTGTCACTGAATTTGTCATTTGTCACTGAAGTACTTGAAAAAAACCATAAATAATGTGAGAAATTATTTTGTATTCCTTAGATTTTTACTCTACAAGCAGGAAGAGGGAAACAAATAATGTTTGTATAAACATTGTGGAGGTTAAGGCTTATTGGCATGTTGATGTCATTTGTGCAGGATAAAGGTACTTTTTACACATCAAGATCTTTCTAAATTTATTACAATTACCATCAATATATACATCTAAAAAGTTCTTAGAAGAAAATAATTTGGGAAAATGAAAGTCTTTTTATGCTTGATAAATCCGAGCAGGAGCCAAAAAGGCAATTTTTCCTTAAACATGTTAATTGGGTGAACAAACATATATATTTTCAATAGACTACTTTCAATTCTTCCCATCGATTATTGTTGTAAATTCGAAGCCGATGAGGGCATCAACAATCTATTTAGAGAAAATAACTATGTGGAGCCGGGACGGTCACCAACGTTTCCGGTTCTGCTCCCGTGTATTTGTATTGGATTTTTTTATAGCTTCATTTTAAACGCTCATAAATATATATTTTTCAGCTTAAATTTGTTTTTTCCTTCACATTACGTTTCATGGGGTTTTTCTGTGAGGCAGTAGAGTGCACATCGGACGACACGAAAAGTAAAAAAAAACTTGAAAATATCCATGGATGAGAGCTGTGACCCGTGCATATAATATATCACATGTACCGGGCCGGAAGTATGCTTTTCGGCTTCAGGGCAGAGGTTCAATACTCGTGGTATTGATTAATAATATCACTAGGTTTTGCCTCTAATTTGGAGAGAATTCCAACATGCCCAAAACTAAAGCCAACAAAAATGGTGAAAGCATTCGTTACTCATAGGCATACATTGAAAGTCTGAAAGGGGGCTGTAGGAAAATGAAGGTCTTTTTAGTTCATTCATCATGGGGGGGGGGGGGAGCACACACGTCACACTGACTTACACAGCCACAGGGCACTACAAAACGTTCATCACATGTTCAACGCCAACAGGCAAGTGACTTTATAACAATATACTACACAACATGAACATTTACATCATTGAAGAGAGTTGATCAGTTGTCTCATGATAGGCAAACGGTCGACGTGCCTTGCCAGACGCGACCGGACCTGGCTTAGCTTGCTCGAACGAAGTCAGCGGCGTACAATGGCCAACGTACGCTGGTTGCTATTAAACTATGCGAGTCGCAAACGAGACAGATCAACAAAGAAGAAGATCGAGTGTAGGAAATATTAAAACACATAATAATATTAATAACGGACATAAAATATTCCTGAATATAAATACTTTCCAATAATGTCATCCCGAACGCCAGTTTTCAACATCTTAAAGTTGTTCGTTCTCTGGATTCCGGCATGCATGCAGATCACTTCGCGTTAAATTTTAAACAGTTTAGACACGTGATCACATTCACGCATATCATTGGTTCGCTCGCAAATCAAGGAGGGGGGGGGGCTGTTCGAGCCCTTTGAATATCAAATTTTCACCTGTTAGGTGGGGGAGGCAGGGTAGAAAACAAATAAAATAAATCGATATTGATATATTCCCTAACCAAATTGCCAAAATTACATTAACATTCGAATTAAAACAATAGAAAAATATTGCGTGAAAAAAAACCAATCGAAATTATATGTCTTGAACGTATTTTAAACGTTTTAAAAATGACCAAGACCCCAAAATGACCAAAATAAGCATTGGGCGCACCAAAAGCTGTTGGGGCCCTTGAGTAAGATTGTTTCGTCTCTTGGGTGAGGAGGCAGGGTAGAAAAAAATTGGAAACATCCATTTTCGTTTATTCACTAACCAAATTGCCAAAACGTATTTTGAACGTTTTTAAAACGTTATTTAATACGTACGCATAAGGGACCAAAAAGTAAAGTTTTAAAAACGTTTTGAAAACGTTTGAAAAACACGCAACCCCAAATGACCCAATGAGAACGTTTTTAAAACGTTTTTAAAAGAACGAAGAACATACGGACTAAATAAGTAGCTTTTGAAAACGTTCTATAAACGTTCCGTGTTTGCTGGGTACATTTGCTTGAAGGTATCCACATTGACGTTGATGTGTTTCAAGTAAATGTGACACAACACCAATGTGTTACCATGTTGGGATATTTTCCGTGACCCAATCAGTGTTGATATTCATATCGATATTGTAAGGAAATCAAATTATCTTGCGTATACAGTCACGTTACGGCTTCCAACTCCAGCTACATAGTAACCCATACCCAATCAGTGTTGATATACATATGAATATATGTAGAAAATCCGATTCTCTTGCCTAGAAATAATAATAGCCTATACCCAATTAGTCATCTTTCTGTATCCACATACGTATGCTGCAAGATCAGTATAGACATCTGTCATCGAGAACGGCTGCTACCCAGACTATGAGCCTGTGGTCCGTCACACGAAGGCCAGCCTAGTCATGGCCCACGTCTTGCAGCAATTACAAATATACTGCACCTTACGATTACAATCGCGAGTATTAAGCCTTCGAAAACGTTATCCAACAATACGTTAATTTTCTTAAAGGTGCGGTCTCACCGGCCGAACGGAGCTGTACCGGTCCTCCATAGTATGTATTTAGTCTGCAAAGAAAAAAAACCTATACTTTTAGTGTGCAGTGGTGTTTGCATGGGAAAACCCTTTATCACGCTCTGAGCATGCACACACCGAAAGCTTAGGGTATGTTTCTACACACTAAATCCCTGCCGCCATGGACCGCTACAGCTCTACTCGGCCGGTGTGACCACACCTTTGCTGTTTCAGAGAGCCGTAGATTCGAATCCCACCAAGGTGTTAATCTCCTTCAGCAAGAAATTATCATCATTGGGCCGGACTCGACCCAGGTAAGCTGGATAAAAGTATGTAAACAATTTTCAGCAACATAAACACCCATTAGGAGGACCTCTACACTTTACATTTAGTCACCCTTATTAAAATATTATCAAATATTAATTCCTTGTAGATATTTGGGTGACAACCAAATTCAGTCGATACAACCAGGAACGTTTGCTGGATCATCAAACCTAGAATACCTGTGAGGATACAGTACACCGAGATCATTACCTGTGAATACTGCATTCACATACTGTATGGTGCATATGTATCAACGTTATGATGAACTTTCTACCCTTTTTAGACTAGATCAATATTACTGGTCAACGTACCATCTTTTGAGATAAGGTCCTTCTCTAAACGTCTAGGGATCAACGAAAATACACTAAAAAACGTACGGTACTATGTTCAGCAATATATATATCTGGTGTAAGTATATCGATAAATTAATGAAAATCTACCACTCAAAATGTATCCACTGTAAATTAAATCAACACTTCCCAGAATATTTTTTTTCACTTCACATAGCGTTTACACTTAACAAAATGACTTATTGGCAAATTTCGTGACTTACAAGAGATTTCGTGGGTCCTTGACCTTGTATATTTTTATCCAGCCCCTTTTGTATTTTATTCAGCTGATATGGCGCTTTTGTTTGTAAACAATATAAAACACAATCTTTAAAAATGTAAGAGTACAACCAGGAATTGTTGCTGGATTATCAAACCTTAATAGCCTGTAAGTATACAATAGACCAAGATAATTACCTGTAAATAGTGCATTGGCATACTGTATGGTGGGTATTTATCAACGTTATGATAAACTCTCTACCCTTTTTAGACTAGATATATATTGCTAGTCAACGTACCACCATTTGAGATGATCATCTTCTCAAAATGTCCAGGAATCAAAACAAATCCTTCTCCCAAGGTATTTTGTAACTTACAAGAGATTTCCATTGTCTTTGACTTGTGTATATTTGTATCCAGCCCCGTATGCGTTTTATTCAGTGGATGTGGCGCTTTATAAATATCCAGTATTATTATTATATCATGATAATTGAAGCGTGCTCATTTACAATACAATTGGATTCTAAATCAAGTATATTTGCAATAAGGTCTTAAGCTTGACATTAATGCTGTCAGTGAATATATGGAACACCAATATGTTAACCTGCTGGAATGTTTTTCACACTCAATCAGTGTTGATATACATATCGATGTTGTTATCTGGTGGATGTAATTCGACGAATTAAGGAGAATCTACCACTCACAATTTGTATCCAGCCCCTTATGTATTTTATTCGGTGAATGGGGCGCTTTATAAGTATCCTTGTGGTTTACGTGTGGTTTACTGCACGAAGACAGGCCTAGTCTTGGACTCGATGACCCATGTCTTGCAGCAATTACAAATATGCTGCATCGTGGACAAGCGCAATCGTGATTATAAATCCTTTGGAAACGTTTCCCACCAAGACGTTAATTTTCTTAACTATACACGGAACAATCGTGATGCAAAGGCCCTGACATTCGGTTTTCAACCAGAGAGCCGAAGGTTCGAATCCCACCCACGGCGTTAATACTTCGTCAGCTATCCTTTTTGTTCTGCACACAAAACATGTTAGGTAAACTGTGGACGGCAGAAACAAAATCCTTGAGTAGCGCGAGGTATTGTGGCTTCCAGCCAAATACGGATAATAGCGAGTGAAAAAGCTTTCAGCACCATGAGCACAGATAATATAAGGCACACCTCTGTGCTTTACAAGAACCTACTAATATAATTAGTATTGTTATTATTATCATTAATATTATTTTTATTATCGTTATTGTAGATATTTAGCGAGCAACGTTATTCAGTCGATACAACTAGACTCTTTTGTTGGATTACCAGTTCTTAATCGCCTGTAAATATGTTTTACAATCAGTACCCAAAAGGAAGAGCTGACTTGCAAAAAGGGCCTGAATCCATTTTGGTCAATGGGCATGATTTAGCATGTCTAGATAGAGACTCATTATGCTAATCAAACTGCATATACTCTGACTCATTAAAGTTTCAGGTAGTATGTAAAACAATTGAAATGAAATTTATGTTTACATGCAAGAGGGCATAAATCCCAAACTCTTTTTATCGAAAGGGTCTATATCTTGATTATAGATCGTGTTTCCTGATTGGCCGGAGTCAAACATTGACTAGAGTAAGATATATAGATGTAAGAAACCATTCCCTGATCAAGGAAAACATGGCAACGAAAGTGAACAAATTTCTGCAGAAATATCGGCGAAAGGAGTTTGTTTTCTTCATTATGCTGATTGTAGTCCCATGTATGTATTTTCATTTGCGAAGTACATACATATACCACTCATTAGTGAAAATGAACCAGTCAATCATTGAAATAGACACCATATTTTTTGTTTAGTTTCTTTGAATTTCTTGATAAGTACTTCAGGAAAGTCTAAAAATGTGTATACATTTAGTATACTAAAACGATTTTAGAGGCAAAATAAAACACTTCACTCCATTCATTTGCCTAGTCAAGTGAAAGGATGCAGAACTATCACATGCTACGAATCTTGTTATGGCGGATATAAACTAGATTATACGGTAAATCGTAGTTTGTCTCGATGCTTATCAAAAGTGGAGACAATGGGCTGGAAAATTTATTTGACCATTCTTTTAATAATATACTTGTAAATTATTTCTAGTCCACAATTTATCGATTGTGCCTGAAACGTCAGACGAATTTAATATGTGTCAGCATAAGTTTAGCACTGTTAACATAAAACATAAGATAAGTCACATCAAATTAATACTGTCAAATTTCTGTTGCATATCTAAGAATATTCTATTTTTGTAATCATGTTTTTTCTGTCTCATTTGCCATCAAAAGGGATTTGAGAGCCAATTTGATTGAGGAAATGGAGAAGTTCAGTTCAGTTCAGTTCAGTTCATTTTATTTCCACTAATCGATTAAAAACAGAAGGTACATGTAACAAAACAATCAAAATACATTAAAAAAAGTGAACAATAATAAAACAATCAATCAAAATGCCTTTTCAAACCTTCACAATATCAAATATTTGTAAGTCATAGGGGATCTCGTTCAAAAGATGCAATTAATTTCAAGTTGCAGTTGGTCGGAAATTGGCAGTAAAAAACATTGTTTCCCTTGCGTCTTGTTAAATGCGCATACCGTGAGCATGGTGAATGAAAATACGCATTACAATTTGGAAATTTGCAGTTGATTTTGAACTTCAACCCCTTAGACAACCTAAACTTAATAATCGTTGCTTTATTGTAATTATTTACAATATAAAACATTTTTGTGGAAATATTTTTGAAACCTTAATTTTCGTAATGCTCAAAGAATGTGTTGAAAACCATTTAAAAATACTTACAATGTTCGTAGCTTTGACGCATTTGAAATGTTAGATCATTTATCGGGCATTCAGCAGTTCAGTATGCTGGAAACAGGCATTTGAAATTACAAAATTTGATGACTGATTATGTCATCTTCTTGAAACGTATAATTTACATTGTTCATTTCATTTGATTATTAAACATTCAACATATTGTTGACTGGTTTTAAATTATCTGTTTATTGCTAGATAGGTAGATGGGGATTTTGATTATTTTATTAATTTCTGCTAATTTTAATAAAGGATCGATCGAATGGATGATTTATTATTTAACTCATTCAAAAATTGGTACATTTTGGCTAATGGTTTGAAAATATTATTTGAAGATATGGGTTTTCATGTGAAGAATACGAATAGGGAGAACCTAATATGGGTCCTCGATGTTAATGTATCTTGTCTTATCATGATAAGTATCACTATTATTATCATTTGCAGTGTGTGGTTATCTACTTATTTATTGGGCGGTCAACTCTAATATATCAGTATATGGAACCCGAATGGCAGAAGTAAACGATTAACACAGATGAATATATCAAGGACTTTTCCGTTTATGCAAGCATTTCCATCATTCTAAATTTGCAGATATGTGTGGGTTTTTTTACATTGCAGATATCTGCAATTGAACTACATCAACTACATAGAGCCGCATACGTTTCATGGATTAGGTTCTCTTATTTTACTGTAAGTATGTTGATCACATATTCTCTCCGTATCGGTTAGCATTTGTGACGTAACGCAATTAGCACAATATAATCTATTTCTGTAAAGTTAAGTCGAATGCCTATTCATTGGTATTTAAATGCGATATAAATCTGAACCGGCTGGTGATTGTTGTGTCAAGACAATTTAGTAAATGACATACGGATATATTGTCACTTGACTCACTTTATTTTACGGAAATAGTTATCGTGTTGATTTGGTTTTCTATTTCATTTGATTACGTTGCAACTTATTGTTTCGCAGTTTTCTGGTATCAAATGTCTCTAAAACACGATATAAAGTATTTTCGAAAGGTTAAGTCAAACGCAATTTCAATGTTCCTTTGTAATGCTATTGAATTCGGTACCGGCTTGTTATTGTTGTGTCCGCACAGTTGAATAGACGGTGTACGGACCTATTCTCTGCGTTCT
>BQKZ01004057.1:10690-28028 GCA_036244855.1 Temnopleurus reevesii
AAATATGATATTGATCCATTTTCAATAAATTTATATACAAAGTGAATGAGGAGTTCTCCATGTATGACATCACAGATTATGCTAATTAGCTATACGCATGCCATTTCAAAAAAAAACAGCACAGGTGGAAATGATGACTTTGAAAATTCATAACTTTTGAACGGATTATCCAATTTTGCTCAAATTTTCACAGTTTGTTCATATGATTTTTATTCATTTACTGACAGTTCATTATTGTCTGGGTGTAATTCCCCTTTAATGATGCACTAAATGGTATAAATTACTTCAACCCTTTGATGCAGGGCATTAACAAACATACATGATGCATGAGAAGAAAGAGAAAAAATATACATCAAATCTGACCATTTTTGTGCCACCATTTACCCTTTTCACAGATAAAATGAAAATAATCACTAAAATTGTCAAAATCCTTATTCCTTAACGTTTTTAACACGCTATTTGGCGATGAATCAATTTGGTAACATTATATTCAACTAGAATAAATATTCTAAATGAGAGCTAAAAGATAATGTGTTGCCAATTTAGAAAAGGAATAGTGATTGAATTTGTTGCAAAAATAATGTCTACCCTAAATGGATTAAATAAATAGTTTTGTCGAGTTCCATTTGTGAGGAATACAAATACGACTGTTCCCGATACGGTATAAAACATTTCCAATGTGAACTTCGTTTTTTTTCTAACAGTTTCAAAAGAAACTTTTATTATACTCATAAGCCTTTATGATATTTTTGTAAAAAAGAGGAAATAAAATGAGAGTTTTGATGTTGGAAATTGCGTAATAACATACGCATCACGATGAGTGCACAAACTTACTGTTAAGATGAAGCTCTGCTCCAGCTGGGCGTACTCGGGGGATAAACTGTCTGTCAGCTGTGATGTGAAGTTTCTATTCCTCAATCGAACGGAGCCCACTGCCGATACGCTATCTGTGCAAAAAAGAAGAAAATTGAGATTAGTTCATTTTAATCTTCTACTTAAACAAGGTAAAATAAGCCCATATTACTACAAAGAATTATAAGATGATATAAACTATTTCCGTAAAATTAAGTCAGACGCCAATTCAATGCTCCTTTGTAATGCTATTCAAATCAGGATCGGCTTGTGATTGTTGTGTCCACACAGTTCAATATAGGGCGTATGGCTCTATTGTCTATTACTCACTTTGTTTTGCGGAAATAGTTTATTTTCGCTTACACTTATTTAACAGTTTTAATGGTAATAAAACTTTGTGGTTTATTTCATGAGGACCGGTTTGCAAGATTTTATGAAATTTGAAAGACACTTCGCTGACGTAATGCATGCGTAGATCAACAGCTAGCAGAACGCCTTCATAGTCGGTAACGCGTCTTCCCTCTGTTTTTTTCTCCAAATTTAAAAGGAGAGTCTACCAAAAAAGAATATTTCTTCAACAGAAGCAGAAAAATTAGATGAACAGAACAAAAAAAGTTTGAGAAAAATTGGACAACTAATAAGAAAGTTATGAATCTTTGTAAATTTAGACAAATTGGCAACTGATGACGTCACATGTGCACAACTAACCATTTACTACATTCATATCAATGTCATAAAATGTTACTTTTTTCCCCAAAAAATATGATTTCCTCAAAACTTTAACTGTAGGATATCTTAATGATAGATATGAAGATCCACATTTTGCATGTTTACATTTATGCAAACTTTGCAACTTTCTGTAAATGATGAATTTCCACCATATTTACAATGAAAACTCTGGTTAGTTGTGCACCCATGATGTCATTAAATTGGCAACATCTCTGGAAATTTCCACCGATTTGCCCATTGTTTCAAATCTTTAAGAATTCATAACTTTTTTTTTATTCCTTGTCTGATTTTCTTCAAACTTTTTTGTTTTACTCATCAACTTTTTTCTGCTTCTGTTAAAAAAATTCTTATTTTTGGTTAGACTCTTCTTTTAATGAACGCTTGGCAGACGTTGGATATAAACGCAAAATGTGACGAAAACTGTATTTATATTCAATCCAAAGAGTGTTCAAATATGATTTTTATATATGTTATATGATTGTATTATTTTAATCATTAGATACAAATCAAATTCTTATTTTAAATGATTAATTGTTTACAAGTACCATTTTGAATTTGAGCCCATTTACTAACGCAGTTTTAAATCATAATTACCAATCACTGAAAACAAATGTAGCCCTTACTTATATTTGTTATAAATAATAATTTAATGATTTGAGAACATAAAGATTCATCTGAATTGATCATTACGTCATGATTCCTTGCGTTTACGTATTGAAACTAGAATAAGTTTAAGTGCTCCGCAGACGGGAAAACACTATTAGTTTGACAATACTCAAATTAACTTGAGAGTGCTTTTCCACATAAACATTTACACAAATCAATGAAGTTCCACTTCAACTTGAGTTAGTATTTTTCCATCGGAACCTTTCAAATCCAAATGAAGAAGAGGAGTGGAAGGTGATGGTAATTGAATAGTGAGGTGAACAGACCTTTAAGAACATTTCAAAGTACAACATCCGACAAGTAAAGTCGAGAGAAAGCCTCCAAAATAAACGCAAAACAAACATTTTATTGAGAGAAAAACATTAACCTTAATACGAGAGGCCTTTTAATTTACAAATTAAGTTATTATTCAAGTACATTTTCTGATAATCTTGAAAATCCAAGTATTTTATGATCTCAGAATAAAATGAATTGCTGTAAATACTTTAATTGCTTTGCCTATAGCTATAATTGTTTTGTTCATTCATAGCAATCAATAACCTAAATATGTTGTTGTCACAAAAACCGTACGGTCAAGTAGATATAAATACGTGATATGATATATTTTTGATAAAAGATTATATTCGTCGTAAAAAATCGAATTTATAAGCAAGTAATAATTGGTCGAAATCTCTTCACGTGACTATTGGGCCAATGACGGATATCACCATGGCTTGCGCACACCGAGGGGGTGGGGCTTTAGGAACTAGCCCACCCCCCCCCCCCCCCCCCCNGGCGCCAAAATTCGATGGCAAAGGGCGGCAAAATTGCTGTGAAGGAGGCGCAAAATTGCTGTCAGCTCAGCTTTCGGGGGCAGGGAAGTCGGGGGGCGCCAAATTTGTGCTCAGCCCCCGGGTATCGAAATCCTGGGTGCGCACATGATGACGGATATAAACCAGCTATTCACGGCCTTCATATGGGTTTGATGAAACCATCATCTTCTTTGTAAGGCCGATGCTGCTATAATTTTTCGGGCTTCGCCATTCGGCATCACTTCGGAAAGGACGATAGTTCCCACTGCCCGGAACTATCTGGCGGCCGTAAAAATATAATTTTCCAGAGATTTGGTTGGAATGAAAATATTCAATGATTAAATCTACAGGAAATGAACCAATAAAGATCTGTACTTTTTGTCATATCAGCTGTTCATTTTTTGATTTCTTTCTTTTTCCTTCAGGAGATTTTGTGAATTTTGAAGCTTTTTTCTTGATAATCCTACAATTCTTTACCTTGAATGCTGTCGAGGTGCTGAATTATGCATTCTAATTAATTTTAGAACTGGAAAAGAATCAAGAACCACATAAATATGAAACAATATTGTAACTTCAATCATTATGAATTGAATTGGATTTTTATACTTCACTGCTACATGAACAAGAAATATACATTTTAAGTGATATGCTTTGTGACAACAATTTATAGATAACCATCTAGAATTTACTTTCATCCGTATCTGCTTAACTAAGTTGGCTTTATCTTATTTCTAATGAAATATCCTCTGAAAAATACAATTATTTCAAATATTTTTCTTTTGAAAATTTAGGGTGATTACCGGTTTATGAATTGTTGGTTTTCTATCCGATATAATTTTATTCTAGCTTCTCTCGACAATTTATTTTATTATTATTATCATAATATCTCATTCTATACCTTTTCATCTGTTCTCTCCATTCTGTATTCGTTGTATCTGGAACGATAATTTTGTGAGACGAGAAGATGAAAGGGTATAGTATAGAGCTTAAGTTTAATGACTTTCCGCGCCATTTGTTTCTATCCCATTGTAAATAGTCACGCGGTTAGCATAATTTTCTTTATTGTGATTAAAGTGATGTTGTTCATAAAGGACGACTCACACCTTTGCGTTTTTAGCCTGCGTCGGCCCAGCGTATTTGAAAATTAAAAACACTCCCTGGACGCACAAAGACGCAGGTCATACTGTGGACTGATGTTCGGCGTACGCTCCTATAACACAAGCCGAACGTCAGTCCACCGTCTGGTCAGCGTATACTGTGCGCTCTAGGAGCGTTTTTAATTTTCAAAAGCGCTGGGCCGATGCTGGCTGAAAACGCAAAGGTGTAAATCGGCCTATACATTAGTTTATTTTGAAATTGATATTTACATGTTGGAGTAGGATCACGGGCATGTTCATGATATGGTTCAAAATGTTAAAGTAAAAATAGGATTGAAACGGGTGATACTATGATTTCGAAAAAGAGCAAAATCAGGGTAAAAGGAAAGCGACGGCCCTGGTGAGTGTGTCTGCTGGGGTCCGCGAGTATTCATATCAGTATTTATGTATAGGTGTGTGAATGCATAGATGTGTGGATTGTGCATATGTTTATGTGTGTGTGAGTGTGTGGGTGTTCGTATGTATGCGCGTACGTGTTTAAAAGGGTGAGTGACTGATGCGTGCATTGTGTGTGTGTGTGTGTATTTGTGTGAAAGAGGGCGATAGAACACGTAAGTGTTGTGGGGCACGCATGTATGTGTGAGGGCACATGTGTGTGTGTTTGTGTATGTAAGTGTGTGTGTGTGTGTGTGTTTGTTTGTTCGTATGTATGTATGTGCGTATTTGTGTATAAGGGTGAGTCGGACTGTTGCGTGCATTGAGTGCATTGTGTGCGTGTATGTGTGTGTGTTTGTATGCGAAAGAGAGCGATAGAATGTGTAAGTGTTGTGGAATGCGCATGTATAATGGGTGATGGGTGGGTGGGTGGATCGTTGTGAGTGCACAGAGATAGGAGATATTGACAATGATTGAGGAGGGTGGGTATGAAAAATTATTTGGGATCATGAATAACTTAAGGGGAATCATAGCTAAGAAAATGGCCAATCGATTTGAACTGATTGTGGGGGTCAAAAAGAGTACAAGATGGGGAAAAAATGAAAAGGGGCTCTGTACAGACATTAGGGATGCTTTTACCTGCAGATTACAAAATAAATTGCAGCAAAACAAAGTTTAGATTTCTCTAGATTTGTGTTTTCGAGGTATGTATGTATTCTATTGTTTTGTGGTTACCATGGTAACCACGAAAGTGAATGAGGAAAAAACAGTGTTTAAGTTACAATGCCTCTGAAGAAACCATTTTATAGTGATTTTAAGTGTAAAAAGTTCAGGATTCAGAAAATAGATTTCTTAGATATGTTTCTCTTTAAAATACATCGTGAAATGAAAATAAAGAAAATAATACATAATAAATATATAACATAGAAAGATTGACTACTAGTTTCTATTTTATCACAGATACTTACCGATGTCATTATGCTCTCTTGTCCTTTCTAGTTTCCTTCCTACATTTCCGAGATAAAATGAAAACGAGAATAAAAGACAATCCCACATCAAAACACTTACATGTATATAAACTAATTATTTCAGTACAATTGTTACACAATTATTTTTCAAAATAGCATGAATGCTGTTGTTTTGCTCGCCCTCATTTGCCTTTTGTCGGCCTCTTGCTAAATTTCGAGCATGAACTCGGTCCGGTGGAAGGTCGGGCACAATCTATTTATTTGCCGCGGCGAAAAAAATGCCGAGAAAGATTTTGAGAAAATTTAGAAAATGTGACAGTTCATGCACAACATGAATAGAGAGCTGATCATATATGATGTCATGAAATGCTTCCGATGTCATGAACAGTTCAAAATAATTTACAAGAAATTCCTTTCAGTATGCTCCATTTCTGAAACTGGTAACTGGGATGGACTTTTATAAAATCCAAAATGCCCTCTTCCAATATCAGACATATCATTTACAATGGAAACACCCATTTACGTTATTTTTCATAAATATTACTTTAAAATAAAACTTAGACATTCTGAAATTATGGTCACATGATTGTGCGGAATGTTGTCGCAATTTGCCCCCTTAAAACGTCTTGAACCTTCCAACTATAAATCACTAGCAGGAGCGCATGCATTGCAAACACATCATAGAGTCAGCTTTCAAATTGATATTGGCGCCGCATTACAACATCAGTATATTCAACCATTTATGACTCCGAAGAGTTGTTTTTTCTTCAAACTTTCATGAGATCTAAAAAATTGAAAATTTTAAAGATACTCTGAAATTTATAGAGCTACACTCAAATGTAGCGAATTTCGTACAACACTACAATATCAGTACGGTAGATCAACCATCATAGCAAAAAAAAGCAAACAAAATGCTTCATTTTAAATGTTTGCTCCCCATGGAGTTCTGACATGCCCTTCCCTCGAAAAATAGGTCATCAACTCAAATTTTGCACCCCTCTAAGCAATTTTCCCCCTTTTGACCTGAATTATTGCCACCGCCACCACTTCCCCAGGGGGGAGGCCCCATAACGCCCCACCGGCGCGCACAGAATGTTGGACTGCATGAGAATTCATGTTTCTTGCAAGCCACTACATACCGCACAGCAAGAAACACGTGAGGAATATGAAAATGAACTTCTTACTCAAATTCCGGCGCAGAGAAACCATCATAAATCAAATGTGCGATTTTTATGATTTTTTCACTTTCTTTTGACTCCAGATGAACTGTATTAGAAGATAATTTATCGATGATAGATTATAGATGAAGTCGTCTGTGAGGCCGCTGGGTGAGCCGCATTTATTCAGGCGCGTTGTCAGATGAAATGAAGAATATTGTGAGGACTTCTTTTTTCTTTTGCTCGTCCGATTTTTTAAAGGATGCGTCTGGGCCAAAAGAAAATCTTGCTCTGATTAAAATCAGGAACATCAGAGGAACAGTTCCTAAATATTTGAACTAAATCGGTTTATAAAGAAGAAAGTTATGAACACTTCCATAATATGACCTAACAGTGATTCTATAAATGATGCGAATTGTCAAATTTTGGTTACGTGATCTGAGGTATGCCATGCACTTCTAGACGGTTACCTTTTTATAACTTGATGTTTTTAAGAATCAATTGTAATCCATGAATGCATTTCTCTAGATATCCAAAAGGTTGAATCAATAAATGTACCTGCATCCAGCTATTAATCGACGAAAAACCCGGGTTTCTCGGTTAAGGGATCGAACAAAGCGGGTTTATAAAACAATAAGATATAATAGACTATTTGCAGAGAAGAGCATGACATATCATGTGACCGAAAGATGTCGATATTCATTGTTGAGAAATATTATCGAAATATTCATAGCTTAATTATTCATTGGCCGATTTGCTTAAAATATTTTTGATTTTTTCGTCTGATTGTTTTGCTTTTAATTAAACATTTTCTGCCCCTACCCCGCGTATAAAGTACATTCACCCCCCCCCCCCCCCCCCCCCCCCCCGATCAAATGCAATCCAAGTTCTGTGCCTACAGTTTCTCCTCTTGTAGAATCACATGTGTGTAAATTAGTCAAACGGATATAGAAGGCATCAAACTAATCGAAGTAATTGTAAATTGGCGAATAATCTTAAAATATGATGGACGTCCTGGCCTATTTACAGCTCTAGAATATTGACACCATTCACATTCAACCTAGCTGACGAAACGAACAGGTCCATATCCCTTGCGATTGTGCAAATCTCGCAGTTTGTGTTGTTGCCATGGTAACGTAAAATTAGGTGTAGACACTAGAGATTATGAACAGGTCAATGAAAATCGGGAAATTAATTTTGCAAATGAGCTTTAAGCATTTTTTCACCCAGGGAATTGAATTAAAGAAATTAGAGCAATTGATACGGAGTGACTTAAAATGTGTATCAACATTTATTTTTGTTTCTTTTGTTGATTTAGATCTTGCTTAGCATGATTTAATTATTCATCTAAAATGCTTAGAGGAAATGTAAATTATTGTAATACCAGAAGCTTTCACTGTTCTCAATTTTCCCGATGGCCGCAAGGGTATGTCCTTCAAACGTCACAATATGCAAAAACAAATATGCTTTCTTTTCTCTGCATGTAACTCTTTAAGAAATTAGCATACATCTTTAAAGTAAAATAAAGTATATTCCCAAAAATTTGTCAAAAACCCCATAAATTGAATAATTGAAACTTTGAAATTCGCAACTTTTAATTCCCCTTATTTCGCTCAACCCTCTTACAAATATATCCCGTTAACTATATTACATGTATTGTTAAATGTGAAACTATCAACTTACTTGAATAAATGATCGCCATGGTAATTGTGATTATGATGACGAAGATGACGATGACGAAAACGACCACCAATGGCCATCGTTTGCATCTCTTCTTCGGCTTCGTCGTCTCCACTCTGTATTCATCTGTTCCACTGTGATAAATAGCGAATATGGGAAGGTATCATTAGATAAATCACACAGTACAGAGAGACAGATAGTGAGAGAGGGGAGCTGAACAAAGAGAGGTATTAAATAGCAAGGGAGGAAGGAGCCGATGCAGGGTAAATGAAAAGCGAGAGAGACTATAAACTTTTATCAAACGTTGGGAACAAAAGTTTACCCAACACTGGGCCACATACTGTCCACACAAATAAATATTGGTATAAATTTGTCCAACTTATGGTGGATTTTGCATTTGCAACATCCAAAAGCTGTATAAAATATTTCCAACTTAGGACATGAACATTTTGAAGAAAAAAAACTTCCTAGTCTTAATCAAAACAACTGCACGTATGTACGTTTTGGAAATTTTTCGAAAATGTAGTGCGCATCAAAACCATCAAAATTTATTTAATGTCTCATTCTGCTTCACTCACATCACATTTTATTAATCATCTCTTTCACTTATACCATGGGGATGTTTCATCAAGATTTGTTGCAGCGACAAGGAGTCATTTTCCGACAGTTCCAATAGCAACTGTCAGCGATAGTGCTTTTCATCCAATCACAATCAAGGAATTTGTCAGCACTGACTAATTGTCTCTGCGACAAATCTTGATGACCCCCCCCCCCCCCGGTCTGGTGATTTGCCACTTTTATTTAGTTAGCAATCCCGTCCTTTAAACCTCTTGGAGAAACTGATCACCTTTAAATTAGGGTTTGCCGTCTGTGTTCAATTATTAACTAGTTGCTCAATTATTAACAAGTTGGTTATCTCTCACTCGCTAGAAATTGAGATTTGTTTCGCACTAGCTGTGTAGATCCCACACTGAAATACATGTACATGTAATTCACAAACCTGTCACTCAAAACCAGAGAGCCATGTAGAATACCATAATAACTCACATTGCTGACAATGAGTGACCGACATGGATAAAAATTCTATTTGGTTTCAATTCCCAATTCTATCATTTCAATGTTGAGAATTTCAATTCATATTTACCAAAAGACTGATCAGGTTTCGACTACTCAAACACATATACCGCTACAATTGTGTTAATCTTAAAAGTCAATATATCGTGCTTCATTCGTAAAAGTGCTTTGATGTGTTTATTGAATCACATTTTAAAGGGAAAACCAGTGATTCCCCGCGTAAATAGTTCAAGTCAATATACCGCGTGTAAAGTATCTTGCTGTTTTTGTCACTACGTCAATATTTTATCTTTTATAATTTCTTAACATTCTGGCGCCGTTTTGTAGCCAATGGATTTATCGTGTCGGGTATACTCTTTGAGGGATTTATTTCATATACATTTGATTCATATTAATCCATGTTTCCTTTTCAACAATGTGTGAGATCTCACACCATGTACACAATAGGAGAAAATGGTGGAAAAGGGTGCAAGCCTTCTCGAGAAGGTGCAATCTGCGGCAAAATTGAAAAAGGTGCAATATTGCACCCTTTTGATGTACACTCTCAGCAAAAAAACCCCACAAAAACGGGAATATGCATCTACTAAGAAAGGCACAATATTGTACCTTTTGACAGCCTTAAGCAGACACTGTGAGACCGTATGTTATGGAATCACTGCTTGATATATTATGATGTTAGAGTTGCCATGCATGGGAGCATACAGTCGGATGAGCTAGAACAAATCAATCCCACGTCCGAAAAGGCGCGGATTCGAATCCTCTGAGCACTCCGCAGAATACAATATCATACCTTTTGCGGTTCAAGATACAAGCATTTGTATGTACTTTCAAGATTTGAGTTGTGGAAATTCTCCCCCCCCCCAAAAAAAAACAATATATATATATATATATATATATATATATATATATATATATCTATATATAAATATATATATGTAATAATGTGCAAACAATAATGTGCCGATTTAAAGACCATAGCTGTCCAGCTGCCCGAAGAGGCCACTCCCAGTTGAAAAATTCAATTTCTATTTAGTCATTCGTATCTACCGTATCTGTCTATTTATTTATTCATTTTTCATTTATTTATTTATCTATTCATTAAATCCTTTATCTATTTCATTCATTCAATTATTTATTTGTTATACATGTTTATTCTACATTTCTTGTCAAGCCATCGTCGTCAAAGAAATTCTAAAATCACATATAAAATCTGGCATTGATACCGAATAACCTCCTTAGATGAATCTTACGAAAATCCTCCACTTTTTTGTTTTTGATGAATTATAATACGTCGGCAAGATAATGATAAATGTGCATTTGAAAGATATCTCTCATCACATAAATCTTGTCATGATCAATGCCCTAAGATTCATCTCTCCTGGGGAAACGTTGTTGAATGATGCTAAACGATTAAATTGAAAGTAATCTCACTTAACCAAAGAGTGCGATTAATATTTTGACATTTCTACTCTACACAATGTATAATATTCTATCACCGTTGGAGGTAAAAACCAAGCGATATCTGACTTGATCTTGAAAATATGTTGGGAAAAAATAGGCCCACAGCACGGCAGCTCAAATTACTCATTGTCTAACTTGTTTAATATTTTTGTTTTGTTATATATCTTTCAGGGGCCAATTGCGGGCAATCGTCTTAGATATCCTCTTTTTTGCTAAGATGTCTTCACTTCTTATGACAACCTCTTAACATAGACGTAAACCTCAATACGTCTATGCTAAGAAGGTGTTAAAAGAATTTAAAGGGAAACTCCACTCAGACATCAAATTACCATCATTAAATGAAGAAAAATAAGATGAACAAACTGTGAAAATTTGAGCAAAATCGGGTAATCCGTTCAAAAGTTATGCATTTTCAAAGATATCCTTTCCACCTGTGCTGGGCATCCTTGAATTGGCAACGATATAGCCAATTAGAATTAGCATAATCTGTGATGTCATACATGGAGAACTCCCCATTCACTTTGTATATACATTTATTGAAAATGGATCAATATCATATTTCAACGGAAGAATCAACATCGTTCTTTCTGGAATGCATGCAGAATTGATGTGGCTATAATATGTGGAACTGAAAAAAAAACACAATTTTGTTTGGAGAGTTCTCCATGTTGGCAGCCATTTTGTGCCTGTACGTTTGCCAATTTAAGGAGCCCATGAGAGGTGTAAATCAAAACTTTGAAAATTCATAACTTTTGAATGGATTATCCGATTTTGCTCAGATTTTCACAGTTTGTTCATCTTATTTTTCTTCATTTAATGATGTTAATTTAATGTCTGAGTGGAGTTCCCCTTTAAGACGTCCTAGAAAAAGCGGATTGCTAATACTATGTCGTACAATTGTTTCCAGGAGATTGTATGTCAAGTTGACATGAAAAAGTCAAAGCCATCAATTAAGTATAAAAGGGAACGATCAGGTTTCTAATGTGGGCTGAAACGTTATTTCAAAACAAAATTATCTGTAAACTGTACTTAGGCACTAAAAAGGGTCCGCTCGGGACTGCAAAAGAAGCGTCTATTTCAAAAGGTGAAGACCTTCTTTTGGCTTGTAAGCTCACCGGTGTTTAAAAAAGGGTCCGCTTCAGCAAAAGAGAGGTCCGTTTCAAAAGGTAAAGGCCATTTTTTTATATTTTGCTAATTGTCAGCTCAAAATCCTGGATATGGGCCGGTTCATCTCAAATGCTGACTCACACCTTCGTGTTTTTAGTCTGCATCGGCCGATCATTCTTTAAATTAAAAACGCTCCCTGGACGCGCAGCATACGCGGATCAGTCGATGGACTGACTTTCGGCTTGCGTACGCCTAGTGTCAGTCCATCGTATGACATGTGTCTTTGTGCGTCAAGGGAGCGTTTTTAATTTAAAAATACGCTGGGCCGACACAGGCTAGGCTAAAAACGCAGAGGTGTGAGTCGGCCTTTAGTAAGGGGAAGCAGCAAAGGAGCAGAGAATTCGAAAAAGTGCAAACCCATTTCCATTTTAAACTCATTCAAGTGAAAGGACAAATAAAATAATTCATTAGCAAGAGCAATAAATCTATCTGCAGCCAAACATACTAACACACGCACACCCATATATGCACACACACACACACACTCACACACACACATACACACCCGCACGCACCAACTAAAAGACAGACCACACATTTACAGCGATAAGCACATCCATAATTACTAACACACTAACAAAAATCCACTCGAATGTTCACACACACACACACACACACACACATACACATACACACATGTACATACACAGTTTGTTTATTTATTAAAGTTTGTTTCATCATGAATCGCAATATGTCTAATGTTTATCTAATTTATTCAAATGAAAGTCAATCTTCCTCTTCATAGCTATTTCACCTAGCAAAAGTGGAATACATTGACATGCGTGCGTAATGTCATGATATCTTAAATGTTCTTGACAGCTATAATGTGACACCGAGTTGTGTGACACCATGATCTTTAGACGCCATTCATTTTAAAGGGGCAAATTAAACATGCATGTTTTTTTGCAGTTATCGCTAATAAGCGTGAGGAAACCCTTTCGCAGAGAACAGCTCTCTGTTTATTCACTATATAACTCATTTCTGCTATCTAATTGATTTGATTTGCATTCTTCAAAATGTATGGGTTTTCGATTTTGTTTTCATAAAATTAAATGTTAAATACGGTGCTAATAATGCCGTGCTGTATAGATGTAAAACTTTGTAAATTAATAAATGAATACTTTATAATAAATAAATAATGCAAATAAACACACTCATTCACAATTATGGTCACGGTGTGACATAATTTCTACACTGTGAGCGGGAATATTCACACTGTGAAATTGAATTTCAGAATTTACAGTACGTATGATGATTCTTCACATTTTGGAGCTCCACAATGTTTAATTGGGGCGTTTCCAAATTGTGAAATCTTTTTCATAGTCTGAACTGTGTGCTTTTATCGTGACAATGTTCTTTTTCCAGCAGGGAGTATAACGCACAATACTGATGAGGGTATCTTGTATATAAATAGAACGGGATAAATAGATAAATAAGATTTTAAAAAATAAATAGGATACATTTATTCACAATATAAAGTACTGCGAGAACTATATAATTATAGTGCGTTTCACACTTAAAATCTGCTCCATGCTGTTAAATTGGGGCGTTTTCACATCATCTTCATTTTACATTGTGAGATATACATCCACACTATTAAATTTATTTCACAACATATGTAGTGTTTTTTTTTTTGTATTTTGGAGCTCCACAATATTTAATTGGGGCGTTTCCACATTAAAAAAAAATCCTTTCTATGGTCTAGAGCTGGTCTAGATTGTGCGTTTCATTCTTTGTTCACAAAGAGCAGGGAGTATGAATCGCAATCGGTCGCTTAAGTTTCAACACATTTAGAATTTTGTATCTAGATTTTTTTTTAAGAATTAGAAGTGCTGTATGACTGTATGAGGCACATTTACCTTTTACGCCATGAAGTAAAGGTGAATTATTTTCATTTATTCATTCAAGTTTTCGTGAAAATGACAAAATATTCTCGCCTGTTTAAGAAAACGAACCCTGCCGAATTTCAAAAAGTACAAATACATAATAAAACACGAGGTTCTGCTTTTTAGCATATGCCAAATCCCTTACAATTACGTGAGGTTTTTTTTTTTTGTTGTTGTCGTTGCAAATATACCTCAAACATGAATAGTAGGTAATAATATATATATTAATGGAACTTTTAAGTCTCAGCTTAATTTCCATACATGGCCTTGCTGAGTGAACATTGTTAGATTTGCCTATATTTGCATATATCCATCCAAGCACAAACAGTGATCAATTCCTTGCATATGGCAAAAATGTGTTAAGTATATTACTAGATTATTCATGATTCTACAACATAACTTGGGAAAATATTGAAATCTACAGTTTACAATTTGTTATTTTCTTTTTATATCAATGACATTTTCAATGGCGTTAAATCTTCTTTAATAATTAATTATCAATAGTGCCTTGAATACTTAATTTAATATCACTACAAAAATGGAAAATATTTAATTTCATCTTTTAGGATAATTGGCTTACTTCAGGCGCAGATCCAGGGGCGCAACCTTTGCACCCCCCCCCCCCCCCGCACCTATTTTTCGGTGGCCAATATAACAAGGTGCGACGAGGGTAAAATACGGAGAAGAGAACCTAGCAGGAGAGAACAAATTTATTCCTCGCTACCCAGAAATTGTGTTTAACATAGTTGAAGGGATCTAGATTTCAACTTTTGTTCCCTAACTGACACCCCAAATGGGCGCTAAAATCTCCGAAAAAGGGGCGCCAAATTTGAGGTGAAGATTTTTGTCTTTCTTTTTTTCTTCCTGTCTTTTTTTTGTGTGCTTTTCAGCCCAGTTCAACCCCCCCCCCCCCCCCCCCCGAGCGGCGTCAAACTGCATGCAAGGGGGTACCAGCAGTCGTGCCCCCAGGACATCAAAATCCTGGTTGTGCGCATTTGCGCATGGAAACTCCGGACCGCCCCGGACCCTTCGGGGCCTCCAACATTTGGTGTTCACCAGTTCGGGCTACGACATTTAGGTCACCCTTTCCTTTTCTAAGAATCCTGGATCTGCCTCCGTACTTAAGGGACCATTAGAATGAAAAAAAAAACACAAATCACTCAAATGTGAAATTAGTTATTGCGGACGTTACGTTTGTTTCTGAATCTCACCTTTGAAAAGAAGTGTATTTTCACAAACTATTATAATGATATGTGTATTTATTCATATCATGGGCCTGTAACATAAAAGATGCATTCGAACGATTTGAACGATAAATATTAATCTCTAGTTCATGGCAAAACATGTACCATAGAAATACGATTATTTTCCAATTCATCATATCTTTTCTCTGTTGCAGGCCAAATATTAGATACATACCATTTCAGCATTAACTAAAATACAAGAGAAAGGCAAATTGCCAATCTGTTTTTCCATGGGTCATTGCGTTTACAATTAAAATAATGTATCATCCGAAACAGATAAAGTAATTGCAAGAAAATGTGACCATAGTCTAAATAAATCCGTATCTAAAATTAAATGGAGATTTATATTTTCTTACATCATGATAATTCATTCACCTTTAAATAATTCTAACAATAAATAAAAGATTTATTCGGACGGTAAATGTGGCCAATAAAAAGAATCTTTATCAATTTATAAAAATTTATATGGACGCATCATGATACAGTAATGAATTATTTTTTTACTTTCGTGAGTATTTACGCTAAGTTGGTAAGTAAAATTCTATAAATGAGGACTAGTGCAAAATCACTTATTTTCTCATCTTAAATTCGACTTTCATTCAGACGTCGTACAAAATTAATGTTAAAGGAAAATTACATTTCCCTTTTTCTTCAAATGTGCAAATTATACCTACACAAATTATAATATAATATCCGTATGACTCTTGGTGTATGCATTATACCATTTACTAGCTGTCCACAATAATAATAGTCTGTAACTAGATGCTACACACTTAGTCATAAAGTACAACAATGCACATTTAAAAGTGCAAACAAATTCAACACAGGAAGTACCTTTGGGGTATAACTTTGCACTATTTCGGATGAAAAATCGAACCACAAATAATATGATTTTGCTCTCGAGGATTCGAACCCGCGTCTTTAAGGATGTTAGGTCGCTTGGTTCTATATATAACAAATTAAAAACAAAAACGCCTTACTTGATCGCGCCACGTTCCCACGCATAAACGATGGCAACTTCAAGAAATCAAATAAGGACTGCATAAGATAGCACAGTGTCCGATTGAGGCTATCAAAAGGTACAAAATTGTATCTTTCAAAGTTTTCAAACTTCTTGCGATAGTTTGTAACCTTCGTATACCATTTTGGTAGACCACGTCTAGGATATCAAGCTAGAACAAGAAAACATGAAAACATATTCTAATTTGATTTGGGCGAAATTTGCGACGTTTTCAAAGTGCCATTTTGTCATGGTACATGTATAAAAACAGAGCTATAATACAAAATAAATTCCATACAAACCATAAAAACTTGACAATCGCATTATGAAGTAAGTCGGCTCGATCTGATTTGTAAAGCAATACAATTAAGTGAACAAAGAAGGGGTGAAATGGCGTTCCAGTTAATTTCATGGAAAAGACAGGCGCCGTGGTGTAGTGGTCATGACTCTCGCCTTTCAACCAGAGGGTCGTAGGTTCGATTCCCACCAATGGCGTTCATTTTCTACAGCAAGAAGTTCTTCCACATTGTGCTGCACTCAACCCAGGTGAGGTGATTGGGCACCTGGTAGGATTATTTATTCCTTGAAATGCCAAGTGCGCTAGTTGCTGCCGGGCTAAGGCCAGGGTAATAATAATGTAAAGCGCCTTGGGCACTCAGCAGAGTGGATACGTGCACTATATAAAATTCATACTAAAAAAAATGTTGAGGACTCATTTAATGAATGAAACAAACTTCTAAGGAATGTCGAAAGTTCCAAAGTGTTTGATCTTTCCCAACCTGGCTCCTTGCATTGTACAAAAGAAAACATTTTGGAAAATTCTGTCACACGGACTTTGAATTTTGTGGTATACGGCCCAGAACGGAAGAGATGAATAACACGTCACAGATGACAGGAGCAAACAATTAAAAAAAATGAATGAATACATCGAAAAGAAATACAAATGTACCGCGTATCGTAAAAGAATATTGAACTATTCTCTTTCTGCGGAGAATAAATTTGTTAACCTGCTTACAGGTTTACAAACACAGTGATATTTTGTATAAGTTACACAAATACCAGCACATCGAAACTTGTGGGGTAAGTCGGCTCATAACATTTCAGGGGTGAGGTGGGGGGGGGGGGGGGGGG
>BQKZ01004057.1:43558-54015 GCA_036244855.1 Temnopleurus reevesii
CTGTAAATGTACATCATAGAGGTGTATGATGTATCTATCCATAATCGATTATAATGGCAACTGCTGCGGTTGTTGCTGCCCTCTACGTTTGTTGCTGTGAATAAACAGAAATTTGGCGATAACTTCAGTTGATCAGACTGTGCGGAGTCCAACGCGAAGGTCAGAGATTCTGCCGATTAAACTTGAATTTTATCATAATTTAGTAATTATTTGAAGGCAAGACCGGTAGGAAATGTGTCACTATTTTAGTATGAACAATTCTGATGATATTTAGGATATTTGATGATATTTGGATAATGAACGCTGGCTGGATACGAAAGTGCATTAGCGCCACATTTCTTTTGTGTGTGCCCAACTTGTATGGGCAAAGTAAGTCGATCTTTAGAAATTAATTATGATTCATTGTCAATGTTCACTTCATGTTTCATCTCATCAGACAGAAAATTTCAGGTGAGCTACATGTATCTTTGATTCAACATCAGGAAATGTGATGTCAAAATCCAGGAATTGTGACTGTGCTTAATTGTAAATTCAAAGCCAATGAGGGCGTCAACAATTTTTAGAGAAAATAATTATGTGGAGCCCAATCATAAACCATAGGCCTAAACCTAACCCTAACTTAGTTTTAGACTGGATACCAAAGTGAATTATCAATTCGTGGTCATTCTAATTCTACTTATAGTTGCCATCAATTCTCCCCATCGACTATAAGCGATACCAAGTGATATCGATCGATACCTCCAGTATTGAACCTCTGGAGCTAGGAAGCACACTTCCGGTACATGTGATACATGTGATATTTGTCAATTTTTCTTCTTTTCGCGTCATCCGATTGTGCACTCTGCTGCCTCACAGAAAAACCCCATAGTATGATAAAACTTAACATGTGAAGAAAACAAATTTAAGCTGAAAAAATATATTTATGAGTATTTGAAACAAAGTCCCATACAAATACACGCAAGCAGAACCGGAAATGCAAGTGACCGTCCCGGCTCCACATTATTATTTTAGGGTTAGGACTAACGTTACGTTTAGGGTTAGGGTTTTGCTAGATAACAAAATGCTTGCATCTAGAAGAAACAGTTACTTTTCACCTGTAGTTGTTCAGACATTTATTAAGAAAAAAGGCAATACCTCACTAGCGTACCAGTAGGTGTTTTGAACAATGTACATAAGTTTGATTATTTTTGCATGAAAACCTCTCAAATAGCTGCATCTATCTTGCTTGCTTGCTTTCAAGGTACTGGTACTGGTATTATTGATCAAATTCAAAAGTAAATCTTGTTTCCAACTTTCTATATATTCCAGAGGATTCATTTGAAAAACTTGATTTTTCAAGAATTCAGACCCCATATCACATCCCACTGTATGCCCATTCTTTGTAAAGTCCTTCTAGAAATAGACTTCACTCAAAATTAATGAACCATTTCTGCATGTTTATTCTTCATTAAGTCCTTGGCTTGATTAACTTTCTAAGAAGCCATGTGCATTGAAAATAAAATCAGGATAGACCTCTATAATAGCGTTCTGCTCCAACGATTGAAAGAAGACCCAAACATAATGAAAACCTTGTTATGGTTCACTGCATTTTTTATTGATTTTTAGATAGGTAAAGAGTAGAGTATTCTACATGAAATATCTTATGGTATAAAACAACTTGGCTACATGTATGGATAATCGGGTTTGATGTTATCTTTCTTTGTAATTCCATTTCTATCGTAAAGGCAAACGAGAACGAAATCATTCAAGTTCTTGATGAAGAAGAGGAGGATGAAGAAGCTGTTCTAGAAGAGATCCTAGAACTGATTCCAGATGAAAAAGGAGGGAACCCAGAGCCGCCAACCTTAAAGGAACAGCTAGATAACTTCAGACAGGATTGGCATCGAGAGCTGGGTTCTCAGGGTCCAGACGATAGCAGAGGTAGCCCTGCAGCAAGAGGCAGTCCAGCTCCTCGAGATAGTCCAGCACCTCGGAGCAGTCCGGTCCCAAAGAGCAGTCCGGCACCGAGGAACAGCCCAGCACCCAGAGGTAGTCCGGCCCCAGGAAGTGGGCAGAAGTCCAATGCACCTTCTGCTCCAGGAAGTGGCTCTGACGCAAAGATGGACAGCTTGGCTGTGACGACCAGTGGAAGCAACGTTGAGGGCAGCAGACAGAGGGATGTGGAGGTTTCATCCCTCCAGACAGAGTCTGTTGAAGAAAAGGTACGCATACTTCAGTTTGTTATGTGTTTATATTTGATCTTTGAAAGATTTAAAATATAAGACTCAAAGGAATTACATTCATTTATTTTTCTTTCTTGAATTTTGTTTTTAAGACATGTTCACTTTGCATGATATTCATAAAATCAATGAAATGTTGACTTGCCTCATTTTTTAAAATAGTTTTTATTTGATGTATATTGCATACATCATGACCAAACCTGGATAAAATATCTTCCAAAATGTAACTTGACAATTTGAAGTTAAAGCTTTCTAGGGAATTAGGAGCTCTGTAGGAGATAAATACAATGTAATGTTCTAGTACTTTTTATGAAAGATTCCTCATGATTCCAACATATTGTTGTGAGGGCATCATGCTAAAATATTGATCAATAAATAAAAAATAATTTAAAAAAAGCTCAGTTGAAACTACATGTATACTATGTATTTAGCAAAGCATTTTAGTCCGTGCTCCAGATTGCTTGATGTTCTGATGATGAATTTTGACAATGTCATATTTGACCTGAGTCTGTTAAATAAATTTATACTTAATGGCATTATGTGATTTTTTTTTCCAGGCCAAGTATTTGTTCAAGCAAGGTGTGAAGCATGAAAGGAATGGGAGGATGTATGAAGGTAAGCTTCTCCCATTTAATATTGACCCCAAATAGAGAAAAGAAAATACAGGTAACTCTGCCTAAGTCGAATCTGTTGGGACCACAAAATTCTGTTCGACTTATGAGAATTTCGAATTAGAAGAGGCTAATAACACTGGTTTTGTATGATTTGTTCCAGAAAATCACATCGACTTAGGCAATTATTCGACTTAGACAAGTTCGACTTAGGCAGAGTTGACTGTATATAGTTTGTATCTATAAAGCAAAATAAAAGAATAAATAAAAGTCTATTTCGGCTATCCCTTATGAGAAAAATTGTGAAATTTAAAGGGATAATCTTTATGAGCAAAATATATCAGTGCCACAACTATAAAACAGATTCATTTGGTTTAAAATTGTTGGTTAAATACCAAGTGGATTAGAATAAAAGAGCTGGGGAACAATTGATGTAAGACAAGCTGATGTATTCACATGCATCAACATTATTGTGTACAAAATTAAGAGAAGATTTTCGAACAAGTTCTTGCTTATTTTAGTTTTAAAAGAAGAGTCTACCCCAAAATTATATTTCTTTAACAGGAGAAGAGTAAATAGATGAAGAGGACAAAAAAAAGGTTTAGGAAAATAGGACAACTAATAAGAGAGTTAGGAATGTTTGAATATTTAGACAAATTGGCATCTGATGTCACAGGTGCACAACTGACCATCTATTACATTCATATCAATGTTATAAAATGTTACTTTTTTTCACCCAAAATATGATTTCCTCAAAACTTTAACCATAGGATATCTTTATCATAGATATGTAGATCCACTATTTGCATGTGTACATTCATACAAACTTTGCAACTTTCTGTAAAAATAATGAAGTTTGCACCATATTTATATTGAAAACTCTGGTTAGTTGTGCACCCATGATGTCATCAAATTGGCAACATCTCTGGAATTTTCCACTGAATTGCCCATTTTTTTTCACATCTTTAAGAATTCATAATTTTTTTATTATTACTTGTACAATTTTCTTCAAACTTTTTTTGTTTTACTCACCAATTTTGTTCTGCTTCTGTTAAGAAATTATTATTTTTGGGTAGACTCTTCTTTTAAAATGCCTGTCAACCATTATTCCTATGGATCACTAGATGCATGGACTGCGAGCTGACTCAAAGGAAAGTGAACTGTAGAATGTGACTTTGCATTCATTTTGCACATGAGATGATATGCTTGGGAAGAGAGAGCAAAGACGGTCGTCATTTTTTTCGCGATAATTCATCCCTGTCTGGGTCGAATAAACAAACTATCAACATGATCTGATTTGCTATTGTAAAATTGAATTTGGTAATATTTTTACTGCAGCTCACAAAGTAGTTAAATATGTAGCGCGTCATCTTTCCCAAACTGATGTAATGCCATTTTCACGCCAGAATCTGATTATGTTTTCAGCTGTCATGTTTTACAAGCAAGCTATGCAGCTGGTGCCTGATGTGGAGAGCCGAGTTGAGGAGAGCGAAGGAAACAGTCGTACTGGTAAAAGAAATTAGAGGCAAATGTTTACACATTTTTAATGTCCATTCTCACTTTAAAATTGATTCCCTAAACTGGTCAATTATACATCTAACCTAAATTTTCTCAGATTTTACTTAAGTGATTAAAGGCAAAAGTGTATGATGCATTGTTTAATCTCCAGAACTTTGTAGTATAAAATTAATTCCTAGACTTTGGCAATTATACCTCTCACCTAAGTTTTCTCCTATTTGACTTCCGTTAATTTGAGCTGTTATTCAAGAACATTACAGCAAGTTTACAAATCAGATATGCACAATGATTTTTTTTTTTTTTTTGGGGGGGGGGTCTGTAGGTTGGGGGTCTGACATACATAGATTTATAGAATTGCTCAGTAATAGCAAGGTCGGAATTACTGATTTTTTTTTTTACAAAGCACAAACTAGGAAACTCCCAAAATAATGAGTATATTTTTGGGGGGTCTGGAGTATCATGATAATATTTGTATAGGATGAGTATTCATAATATTCTCTTATATGTAGTTCATTATAATGGAAGAAAGCACTTACCATGAATGGTAAACTATTGTTCCTGTATTGCATATAGCCCTCTCAATCAGAGCAAATGTCACACTCTAATTATTCTGCCTCTAAATCTTGGAAAGTAATTTGTCAGTACATATGACATCACAGCATTCCTAGCGAGAGTTTTTGGTTATTTTTTTGTAATAAAAAAGGCATTAGACTCATGCCCATTGCATGAGACTTGGTACATGTAGTGTAAGGGTAAACTTTTATTTATTTATTTTTTTTTTTTACATTGGTTACTTTTTATTTTAAATGTATTTCCTGTAATCGTGATTAAATATATTTCATTATCTTTTGTCATTCATTTACAGGTAGCAACCAAGTTTCCGATGATGAAGATGATGACAAGTTAGTATACTTTTATTACTAATTTTTCTCATCTTTAAGACCATTCATGGTTTGCTCTAGACCTTAATAAAACTGGTCATTTTTATGTGTGTGTTTATAGATTTTGTGGGACGGCAATTATCACAAACATCTTGGCTGTAAAAATATGTGATTCTGGTATGATTTGTTTTTCAAATTTAGCCAATTCAGTGCATATATATGCATTTTTTGGTCAATTTGCTCTTGATCAATTATTTTGGTCTTACGACCGAGAATAATGCGAGCATTAGGATTAGGGTTAGGCTTAGGTTCAGGTTTAAAGTTTTGCTTTTAGTGTACATGATTGACCAAACTCCAAAGTAATAGGTGCGTTTACCAATAGATGCAAATTTTATGCATGATATGTTGCTACACAAAGTTTGTTCTTGATTCCTAAAACCTTAGCAGACATAAATAGCAACAAGAAATGTATTCAAAGTGTTGTAGTTCAATTGTTACTTACTGGTATATTGAATACCAAATAACAATGTTCATGAATTTGAATTCACTAGTGAACGGGTCAGTAGTTGTCGGAGCAAATGTCATGGAATCATTTCAGATACATGTTGAATATTATTGTCTGTTTACTCTTGGTTGTCATTTTGCATTCATTGAATGTTTGACTCCTCAGGAATAACAACAATGAGGTGGAAGACAAAACGTAAGTTTATCCCCTCGGTGTTCACAGATGTGTTTTAGTTGCTTCCATCAATTAAAGTCAAGTGTTAGAACAAATATTTCTTAAAAGAAGAGTGTACCCCAAAATAGTAATTTTTTAACAGAAGCAGAAAAAATTGGAGAGCAGAACAAAAAAGTTCTAGATGCAAACATTCATACCTTTCTTATTAGTTGTCCGATTTGACTCCAACTTTTGTGGTCCTGCTCACCAAATTTCCCTGCATCTGTTGAAAAATTATAATTTTGGGGTAGACTCTCCTTTTTTAAGTATAGCCTCAAACTTATGTAAGTCAGCAATAATTTGAAGGTAATTTAGGAACGAGTTCCATAAAACCGAAGCTGCCTTCACAAAAGAGCGTTCACTACAAGATTTGGTCTTTATAGAAGGAAATAAAAACAGATTTTTTGTGCTTGACGTTAAGCTCCAAACTTGGCGATATAAACTTTCCAATTCTTGGGTCTGTATGGCTGTAATCATGGATATATCAGCTGATATATCCATGCTGTAACATAGAGAGATACAACTAATCCTCAATTATCTCTATGGTACATGATTTGCCATAGACTTACAATTAATATTCATTGTAAGTTTAATTACATCTTTTATATTACAAATAAATTTATATGTACCTACTTTCCTCCATTTGCATTCTGGTGAATGAAGTTCTTCAGATGTCAATCAAATTAGATCTGCAGTAAGAAATATCACCTGGGCTGTTTACTGTAGCACTAAGATTCAGCACATTTGATAGTTTGTGCTGCATACCTCTGTGCGAGTTCCCTCTTAAAGATGCGAAAGAAGTCCTTTGAAGAGAAAAGCAATTTACATATAATGTTATCACGTCTAATGACCATTTAAAATCCATGTTGTGATTCGTGTTATGGGATGATTATCCAACTTCCAAATATTCCTTTGATTATCACTACTTAATCAATCCTTTCTTCATAATTACAAAAGGAAGTTAGTGATGTCATTCATTTTAATGTTTAATCCTTAGAAATAACAACAACAGTGAGGTGAATGAGATGATGTAAGTTCATTCATTTAAATCTACTGCCTGTTAAAAGTTTGCAGTGAATTATTTATTCAGCATTTATAGGAGCAGTGATGAGTAAAGGCTATAATACAATGAAGCAAGGTATTCCATGGGGTGGGGCCAATTTTTTTTTCATGCGATGTCCATGTAGGGAAGGATACAACTTCATCATTTGACCATGAAGATCCATTCAGATCTTGTTAATCTCTCATCTATTGATGATAAATTACCCTCTTTTCAGAGCAATTCACATTGGAAATATTTTCTGGATTTCAAGCTATGGGCATACAATAATTTACCTTTGTTACACGGACATCACATTGCTTTTGCGTACATGTATTAAGACATTTATGGGTTTCAATTTTCACTATGTTATGGTCTGTGAAGAATGCTACTGGGTGGGACACTGGTTTTTTTTTTTTTGTTTTTTTTTTGTTTTTTTTTGTAATATCATTATTGGACCTATTAGGTCTATGGTTTGAAAAAGGCATGGATTTGGGGTTCTGGAATGTCACAAAAATTGACCCAACCCATTGGAATTACCTAGCATGTACATTTTTTAAGATGCTGCTTTTGTTCAATATCGCCATCTGGAGTGAAATATTTGTTCATGTAAAGTTAATATACTCTGATGCTCTTGCATAGCTAGTGTTCATAAATTTGTATGTTATTTCAACAAAAGCTTATCATTGCATGATCCCTTGCTCACATCTACAAGTTGATCTCTATGTGTATCCTATAGGTTTAGCAATCAGGCTTACTGTATTCTAGCTTCTGACTTCTTGAGCATTGGGAAATGGTTTATCTTCATGGGCTTGCATTTTTCATATATCATATTGCCGCATCAAAGTCTCTGTTGAGAATTCCACTATAATTATTTTTATACCTCTGCCACCACAAGGTGGTGCCAGAGGCAGTAGTCTGTGCTTTTTGTTTGTTATGAAAGTATCCTTTTGTACTACATGTATTTAGAAACATGGACTCTGGAAAAAGTCCTTAATAGATATTACTACATAACGAGAATTGTGTATCATTTATTTTCTCTGTTGGCTGTATGTAGTGCTTCTCAAAGGATCTCTGTGCTTTGGGTCACAGAAATAAAGAAGAACCAACATCTTCCTTCATGCATTTTGGAAGGGGATCAAAAGGTCCTTAATTAGACTATTCACTATTAAAAAAAAATTCAGGACCATGTCCTTCCACCATCTTACGTAGACTCACTGTTGATCCATTGTTGCATCATGCAAATGATATCAATTATGAAGATTATTCATGTGTCACATAGACCTCATACTACAAGATTACTTCCATCAATTTCACTCAAACTTCTCAAAACAATATATATGATTGGCAAACATGTTCACGAAAGCAGCTTTAATTGGCCTTTTAGACTAGTTCTGAAATCCAACCTACAAGGTAGTTTTCTGTGACAGAGAACAAGTTAAGTAGTTCATGTTAATGCTTGTCACTTCTTGAACTAAACTTATGTTGTCAGTACCTTGCAGCACTTGTGAAGATATGCATTTAGTTAATATTATATCTGATCGGATGTCCTAGAACATTAACACCCATTTGGGTAACAGTAGAAGCAAAACTGTTTAAGGCATTATACATTTTGTAGAATTTAGTGAAGTCCACTTCATGGGCCAGTACATCTGAACGGTGTGAAACTGGCCTTCTGAACCGGCTTTTGAAACTGGTCTAGTTGAAGCCACTTTTTAAAGATATTTGTCCTTGTTGGGTGCTCTTGGGTCTTGCTCAGTATGTGCATTATATAGAAATAAAAACAACAGTCATATATTTTAAAGTTCAGCATGAAAGACGTGGTTTTAAAATGTTTGTTTGTTGTTGTTTTTCGCTTCTGTCGTTTTTCTTAATTTTCAATGAGTTTTTTGTAGTTTACAGTGTACAGTCAACCTTGCCTGCGATGTGACTTAAGAAAAATACAACCTAAAACAAATCAACTCAATGAATCGATGAACATTTTCTTTCTTTTTTTTGTTTCAGTGATGATGCCATAGATGAGATAACAATTAAGCTTCAAGTGATGACAACCAATGATATCAGAACCACATGCTCTCCTAAAACTCCACAGACTGTAAGCCAATCACAATCATTCTTTTTTAACATTCTCTTGTGATTCACCAATTACAATTATTCTTTTTTTATATTCTCCAGTCACTTTGAAACACATAGGGCCACAGTATGCTCTTTTTGGTACCTTAAGGATACTACATTAAAATTCACCATTCTGTTGAATTATCTATTCTTGTTTTTCCCTAAATTTTCTTATTATTTTCTTTTCTAAAAATGAATGTGTTAGTAGAATGATTATTAAACTATGTGGTGTTATAAGACATCAGAAAAAACCCATGTTGCCACTTCATATTGACCATTTCCAATAAAATGACACTTTGATATGTTCTTTCAAACAGTAAATAAACGTCTCCTGATCAGAACATGTGTGCAAATATGAAAAGTAGTCCTATATCGTATATTGTAGAAAATGACTGAATATTAAAGGGCATTGCAATTAGAGCCGTAGCAACCTCTTTTTAATTGAAATGCTTGTAAACATATGGCAGTGCACAAAAAATGTAACACATACCCACTTATTCTGATCAAATTAATTCACATGAATTCAGAATAAACTTCATAGTTTTAGATATTGCCCCTCTAACTGTAATAAGTTATTACAATTTTTCACCAACAGGCGGCCCATATCTCTGCCCTACCAATAGAAGTCCTCCTCTACATCTTGCGCTGGGTCGTGACCTCTGACCTTGACCTGAGGTCGCTGGAGCAGGTATCCACAGTGAGTCGAGGGTTCTACGTCTGCTGCAGGGATAGCGAGATATGGAGGAAGGCTTGTGTCAAGTAAGTGATTCACCATATATTAAATTATTGGCGGATCCAGTTGGGAGGGGGCTAGAAGGGCCACTTAAATTTCATTTTTTTTTTCTTATTTGTTATTCACGTTTTCTTTCACTAGGATGGTTTCCATGCAAATGTTTTTGCACTCAAAAGGCATGTTAAAATCACCTTACCAGCCATTCAAACATCTGAGCAGGGCTGTTTCAAAATAGCATTATCCGCACATGACTCCCAATTATTATTGAGCAGTCAAAAGTAATTTTGAACATTCCGTTGCATAGCTCGATGTATTGGTGATGTTGTTTGATTAAACATGTCCCATTTTGGTTCTGCCTGTTGATGATGTCACCATTACAGAACTTTCGCTTATTTCTTATGGTTGTTTTGACAGTTGCCATCATAATGAAGCATTTATTTAATTGTTTAAAAACATCTTAAATCTTAATTGATGTTATGAATATCTGAGACTAATTCTGATCTGATTAATAACAGCAATTTTTTATGCCACAGGACTGACAGATATCACCCACATTTGCTATTCAGGCTTTTTTATACTGCCCGAGGCTAATCAACAGTGCTTAATGATTACAAAGTATGTTT
>BQKZ01004058.1:4602-18960 GCA_036244855.1 Temnopleurus reevesii
ATCTCCATCACTTTGTTTTATGCACACTTTCTCCCTTCATCCTCTCACATGAGTCATAGTCAAATATCTTTTTTTAACTCTTCTTTACAAAACGTCTACCTTTAAGGATAGTCCGTTATCACGCTCAGAGTTTTCCAAACTAATACGATTCACCAACACATCCCATTTAAATTATAACCAATTGTAGCTCCTACACAAAAGATATCATACTCTTCGTGAAGGAGTGTTAGTGTTTGTATATGTTATTATTAATAATACCATCAGAAAAATTGATGGAGTGAGAGGGGCAGAGACGGGGTGGAAAGGCAGAGTAAGAGCAAATATTTGCATATTTTGTAGACACTTTTAATATCACTGAAATTGTGTCATTCTTGGCGTGTATGGCCTTCTGTTCATTTGCTATTACTACCATTCTCTGTTTTATCAAGACTCAAAAGATTTTATTGATCTCTTTTTGCCATATTATAGTAGCATATTTGCTTGATAAATCATTGTGGCTAAGTGGTTAACCCTTTGACAATTGCAACTGTATAGTGTCTGAACAAAGTCTATGAAAATTACAGAATCTTGTAGTCGATGGGTTAAAGTCAGTGTCTCTTAGTCCAAAGAATCACGGGATTGAATCTCAGCCATGGTGTTCATTTGAAATTACATGGAATTCATTCACATTTTGCCGCACTCAACCCAGGTGAGGTGTGGCTTCCCTGGATGGAAATTTTCTCTTGAAATGCACAAACTTGAAGAAGGCCATGGTAGCTACATGAAAAGGCAATACTCTGCAGTAAAACTTGGGATACATAAACGAAAACTGAGCTGATTTACATTTGGAATTTTAGGGAGTGTTGCTTTGCATATGAATCGAATGATAAACCCATTCCGATACACTTTTGGAAGGGATTACCCAGTACCATTAGCTAAAGGGTTAAGTGTATCTGACTTAGGAGGTGTTGCTCAAAAGTTGCAATTGATCGCACGTTGCAGTTGATCGGAACGCGCCAATCAAAATCATTGTTTCAAGCGTGTCTTGTTACATGCGCATACCGTGCACGAATGAAAATGTGCGGCAAAATTTGCAAAGTTGCAGTTGATTTTGAGCGACACCCCCTTACTTAGCCAAACATTCCAGGACCAAGATGAAGACCAATTTTTACTTTGTATACAATTGATCCTGTTTAGATATATTTTAATAAGAAAATATATAAATAAATGCATAAACATTATGTGAATAAAGCATTAAGGTCATCATTTAAGTGATTGAAAATTTCAAAGTATCTGCCAAGAAGCATCTGCAGAGAGACTTCAAAGCAGCCGAAAAGTAGTTTGATCCAATCTGAACACGGTATATAGAAGTAGACATAAGTTCTATTGAGGGGTCGTGTGATTTATCTTCCTGTTCCCGTTACAAGCCAAGTCTGAAGAGATATCAATACATCAATCAACGTCTTGCCCTCAATCTAGCTCTATTTCTTGTTGTTTTCTCCTCCTTTCTCATCCTGCATCAAACGAGCATCATCTCGGAGCCCTTCTCTCCCGCCTTCTCTCCTGCCCCATCTATATCTCTTCATAGATTAGAATAAATATATCATTTCCTCTTTCTTTTAGTTCCTTTGTAGCCTACAGTCATCCTCAAGTTTGTGTTTTGTTTCATTATTTGCTCCTTTTAATATTTTGATTCCTCCCTCTTTTAATCCAAGGATTATGCTTAATTTTTTGTCTCATGATAATTATTTCATCCATTGTGATATTATATAATGTTTTTTTTCTTTCAGACACAATTCTTTCAACTACATTTTTATTTCATTCTTGGTTTCACTCTATTTCTTATATTTCATGATCAATGTTTCATATTCTTACTTTCTTGCATTTTGGTGGTATATAACTTCTGCATTTTGCTCCTTTTCTATTTTACTTTGCATAGTGAACATGGTGAAGGCTTAGTTTTACTTGAAGAAAATTACTCTTTCTTCTCTTTCTTCTATCTATGTCTCTTTTCCTTCCATCTATGTTCCTTTCCTTCTAGAATTGCTACCTTATAGCTCTCTATGCATCAACCGTCAAGGTTGTTCTAAGAACATAATTTCATCTCATCTCTTTCTTTCTCTTCTTTCTTCCATCTCGCTCGCTCACATTTTGTTCTCAATCGTCATATGTAACCTGTAGGCAAAGTGGGTTTATCCTTCTCCCCACCCCTTCCTCATTGCCATGGAAACAAACCCTGCCTGAACCCTAACATCCCAGCTCAGGGTCTTGCCTCAAACAACCTCCAATTTGTCTTCACCTTCTCTCTGTCTCTCTCTCTCTCTCTGTTTACAATCTCTCACATTCTCTCTTTCTCTCTCTTTACCTTCTTTCTACCTTCTTTCTCTTTCTTTCTCTCTCTCTCTCTCCCTTCCTCTCCCCCTTTCTCTCTGTCTCTCCATATCTCTCTCTCTCTCTTTCTCTCTCTTTCTCTCTTTCTCTCTTTCTCTCTTTCTCTCTCTCCCTCTGTCTCCTATTGTCTTTCATCTCTTCTTAATCTTTTCTTGTTTTCTATTAAATTTTTATCTCATCCTTCTCTGCTATCCCTATCTGTATTATAATTCTCTTTCCCCTAGAATTTTTAGAAAAAAATGTACGTTGTACAGAATTAGATTTGTGAACTACTGATTGCAGACTACAATACATTTTGTACAAAACAATTTAGCCTCTGGTAATTCCCAGCTGAACAATGTTCCTGTTTCCTACACATTAAATGTCCAGGACCGCGTAACTGGGGGGGGGGGGTGTTGGTGGCTGCAGTCCACATTTGTTTATTTTGTAATACATGCAAAGCAACCTATACTATAGCAGGGTGTGAAAATAGTCAAGCATAGCTCACCCTGTGACAGCCCCCCCCCAGACACATACACGGAGTTTAAAACGTTCCATGTGGCAGCTCCCCCCCCCCCCCATACACACATACAGGGAGGTTAAAACGTCTGTGGTCATTGTAGCTCTAGATTTGTTTCCCCTATTTTTGTTAATATTTGTTTGATAGTTGCTTGCGATACAGGTGAGAACAGGTGTGAAAGAAGGACATTCCTCAGCGTAATCTCAAATTGACTTTCAAAAACCAGCCCAAATTTTTTCAAACATGTCTGTCTCCACTTCTCCAGTGTGTCTATATACAGTGTGATCTAACACATAAAATGTATACTACACAATGTTTTGTTTTGATGTCATGATGCATTATATACAATTCGAAGTGTATTCATTTTGAAAATTATATTACTCAACATTGATTCAAATTTGAATAGACTGACTGTTTCAAGACTATATTGGAAGTACAAGTGAGCATGTGTGTATTAAGATTATAGCATTGATATCTTTTTTTACTTTTTTATTCATTTATTTTTTTCCTGTCATCTATGCATCAATCATACATTCATATGTATTTTAAAACTTTTTTGACCAAAAACATAATGTTTTCAAACATTACCCATTAGTTGACCATCCAAGTTTGATTTAATTTAATTTGATTTTATAAACTAAAATGAAATTAAAAAAAAACATGGCTGGACAACTAATAGGAAATGTAAGATTGTTGCATAGAATACAAGAAAAAATAAGTGAATAAAAATATTACGCATAAAGCATTCCATATGTGCTTGAGAGTTTTTCAAGAGACTGTCATGCAAGCATCTTATTGACAAGAAAACAGGAAATAATTCTTTTAATGTGTTACAAACATAGTGAAGTATAGTTGGAATGCACATATTTCATTACCCAACAAAATTTACGAAGACCAACTATGAAATGTACACAATGGCCTATGCAAACTTCTTTTTTTGCCCCACTCTCTAAATACATCAATAATTTTCCTCTCAATCAAACTCCCTCCCATCTAATAAATTGACACTTATTTCATATGACACAGACATAAAACAAACACCAAGAGAGAAAGCCCGCTACATATTTAGAGAAAAGGCCAGCTACAAATTTAGAGAGGAAAGGGAGCGAAGGACTGTTGAATTAGAAATTAATAAAAGAATTGTAGTAGTTTTCATTCAGATTCTGAAATATTCAGAAGTGAATTGAAGATTGCAAAATAAAACACTTTTCTGTAAATTAAGTGCAGCATTCTCTCTATAGCTTTGTTTCTAGTCTGAAGCATATAATTATTTCTATTCCATGACATTGTTTTGTTTGATGTTCAAGCTATTATGAACTTTATAAATTTACATTTGGAAATAATTTTGTTGACAGATATAAATTGCAGAATAATAAAGTTGGTAGCAGATCGTGTGTATTTGGTTGATTTATATGAGACAAGTGGAGAAGAGAAGATTATCTTTAAAAAGATAAATAAATAAATTTAACAAGAAATTTAAAAAAAAATAGAATTGCCACTTAAAACAGGATGCATTCGACCTCCCAGTGAATTGCATGAGGTGTCTATTCTGAACTTTTCATATATTTATTCATTTCATGTGTCTTTTAATATTAGATAAAAAAAAAACCCTAGGAATGTTGTAGATCTTTTCATGAAGAATGTCTTCATGCTATCAATGTTCTATTCATGGGCTATATTTCAAAAGACCAATAGAAATCAATGAATACTTTCCATTCTTCTGATTTTGAAACCTATAAGATTTGAATCATTAAGTCTGAAAAAAGACTGCGTTCACATATATGTATTGATATTCCATTCAGTTAGTATTGACATTGATTTTTAGCCAAGTGTTATCAGGCTTTAATTGTGTTTGTTTTATGAAGCACTCCATGTTTGCACTGTACACTACGTTAGATTTCATGAAATTGGAATTGGAAAGGGAAATGGGGGATGGATAGATTGTTTTAACCATCTGTCTATTATTGAATTAAGTTGCCTTTTTTTTTTATTAATTTCTTGTTGGAACTGACATATTTTACTCATTTTGATAATTATGTAAAAATGTATAATTTTAAGAAACTAATACTGAGATTTACTCCTACACATCCATTATCATTTGTGATTTTTTTTTTTATAATTGCCATAATGGGTATATTTTGTAGTTGAAAAAGAGATTTCTCTTGGTTTATATTGATTTATTGGTGAATTTATATTGATTTATTTGTGCTTGTACACATGCATGCTTTCAAAGAAGTTTTGAAAGTGAAGAAGTTAATTTTTCTATTATATATTCATTTAATGATCCTACTATTGTGAATTTGTTTATTTTTTCTTGTAAGGTATCTAAGGTTTACACTGTTTCACCAATTAAGCCAAAAAAGATAAACCAAGTGATAAATTGATGTTTTATAAAACTATTTGTTGGTATTCAGCATTTTAAACTTGAGCGAATAAATCTTTATCTCGATTTTATATGTTTATTTAGTTAAGAGTGAGAATTTGCTCCCAACAAGGATAACACTGTTTCACTAATTAAGCCATCGATCACACTAAAAGAAAAATAAATGAGATGATAAATTGTTATTATCAACCATTTTTTTTTGTGTTTGGTATTTCAAATTTGAGTGATTGAATCTTGATCATGTATAATATTGTATATTATATTTTAGCTATTAATTTATTCACGTTTATTTAGTTAAAAGTGAGCCTTTGCTCCCAACATCGTCTGACACTCACTATGCACCCTCATTAGAAACTCTCTCAGGTGAGATCGGAGCATCAAATTTTTTTTCTATTTGTTAATTTTCCAACCATTATATTTTTCCCACTAATGAGTCAACCAATTTTGGTAACTGCATTTTGTTGTTTGAAATTCACTTTTTCATTCTCGCACCATGTACTATTCAAACAAAAGTACATAAAACAGTGATCTGGATTGGAGTGTGCCGACCAACTGCAAGTTTCAATTGATTGCAATCTTCTAGCAACAAGCCCTAAATGCTAAAAATCAAGTATTCTTAGTGAAATCCCTATCTAAGCATTTCCAAGTGCTGGAATAAGGACTCTTGTAAAGCAATCCAAAAGTTTTTTTCAAGTATTTTGCAGTGATAAGCAGTCATTCTCTGAAAATTACCAGAGCGATAGTCAGAAATGGTGCTTTTCATCCAATACAAATCTAGAATTTCATTTGATTTAGTCAGGACTGACTAATAGTCGCTGCAGCAAGCTCCTTGAAACTTCCTCCAGTTTTAACAGCATATGAGTATCAAGGGTAATGACCCTATGGAAAATGTTTCATCCCCTTCATTTGCTAGTTTGCTAGTTTGAAAGCACAAACCTGAGACTTTCAGTGTGTGAGTGCGCAGAGCATGATACAAGGTATGCATTGTGTGACTACATCACACACATACAGCATTCCTCTATCCTCATGCAGATACACAATGAGACACACAGTGTATACCCTGTATCACTCTTTGTGTATGCGCACAACGAAACCCAAGGGTCTGTTCTAGCAGACTATTCATTTGCTGTGATCGGATGATTGACATGTTGCTGTTTAATTGACTTGTTAATTTACCATGGCGATGCATTTTGCAGATGCTCTGCATGCCCTCAGTGTGTGAAATATCATTATGGTGTTCCGATTTGGTCATGTTTCACTTGTGATGGTCTTATTAAAGTTCGAAGAGGTGACGTTGTTCGATGTAGAATGTATATGTATTATGTAATCATTATCAATGCCATCTTAGTATATGATATTCGTAAAGTTATTGACATCCATTTTGGCCCATTAACAGAGATACCAACCATTACAAAATTTGTATGATGTGTATTTTCATTTATAAATAAAATGTGTAAAATGCTTTCATTACAACTGAATGGATGACAGTATGGTTGGTTAGGATATTTTGCTTTGGTCACAAGTTAAGGCATAATTACTACAAATTTTTCAGTGGTGAGAGATAACAAATTCATTTTACACTGCCAGTGTTTTATGCTGCAAATATTCAACTGCAATGTACAACCTGCATAAGTTGTGTAATCTTGAAACGTCATGTATCATATTCTATTCTATTTTCCAATTGATGAAACGATAAAAACATATAATGTAAAGAACAGTACAAAATATCAAATCAAATTAATGCATGCATATAATTCATCAGCATTATGAAAATATATATTGCTGTTCTGCCTTGTGGTCCAGTAACATTGAACAAGTAATTAATTACATAAAAGACACATGCCATTATGAAGCGTATGCAGTTGTAGGAATAAGTATGGAGTATTGAGACATAATAAGGGCAAAATTTGAGAAATATCAGGGAATTGCTCGGATCCCTGTCTTGATGCAAAATGTAAAGTTAAACAAATCCTGAATTAATCAGCATTTTTTTTCGTAATTAATGTTTCCATTGGACTCAGGAGAAATTCAATGAATAATTACAGTTATCAGTTTCTCCAATCTCTCTGTCTCTTTGCTTGACATTTTTCTGACTAATTTCCTAATTACATTTTGAAATCAAATTTTGTTTGATTGCTAGTATGAATATTTGATGCACTTGTTCTTGTATTGATATTTTTGAGACAATTTGTTCTGATATGGAACCAGAAATTACAATATGATCTTTTTTGTTGTTGTTGTTGTTGATGTGAGCATGTGATATGAATGCTTTTGTGAGAGAACGATTCATGTGTGATTTTACTTGCATAATTTTTATGCTCATTTACATGACTTTAAAGCCATTGTTTAACATTGTTTTCGTTTTAAAATTCTCAACTGCCAGATGATAGAGGTTATCTGAAAGATTGATGGTGCATATAAACTTAACTGGGGAAATATCAGGCTTTAAAATCAACGTTTAGTGCTTTCGAAAATGTAAAACGTCGCCTCTATATGCTTTGTACTGGAATTAATACGTGGGTCCTATGCTTTAATTCAACGTTCATAGATATCTTGATAGTGCATGTATATAACATTCTTTATTTTTGCATCCGCTGTTGATTTTGCATCTATCTGAATATATTTAGATAGGGTAGACAGCTTGGTTTGAGAATTTTTAAAATTGTGTTAAACAGTGTCTTTAATCGTGATAAACGTTAATTCAAGATTCAAGATTCTTTTTTCGGTAATTCAAGACTCAAGATTCTTCTTATTCTCTATGTGAACCGAATGACGTTTTTCTCACTCAGAAAAACTCCATTAACGAATGGGGGAATTCCACATTGGAAAATGAGCTTTTTTAGATGACATTTTCCAGAGATGCCAACTGTTCCAGAATATGCATGAGGTCAAATTAAACGGCATAGCGCAAGTTCAGAACAATAAAAGTGGGGGAAGATGGCAACAATGACCATACTTTTAGCCATTCACTTGTTATGAACAAAGTGAGGGAAATATACATCCATAACCATACTTTCACCCATTCACTTGAAATGAAGGCCTTGATTTCATATGAAAATTACACCTCATGCATATTCCAGAATGCTTGGCAACTCTGAATTTGATAGGCAACCTTTTGGCATCATATACCATATTTGGGGCCTGTAACATAAAATATATTATTAAACTTATGAGAAATATTAATAAAATTGAAGTCTATGACAAAACTGTAACATAGGGGGTGTTGCTCAAAGTTTGCAATTGATCGCTAGTTGCAGTTGATTGGTACGCACCAATCAAAATCATTGTTTCATGCGCATCTTGTTAAATGCGCACACCACGCGCGAATGAAAATGCGCATTACTATTTGCAAAGTTGCAGTTGATTTGCAGTTGATTTTGAGCAACACCCCCATAGATATACAATTAATTTTCAATCTCATGTATGTTACAGGCTCCTGATGTGAAAACATACTCATGTCAGATAAAATATGAAGATTAAAATAATTTGGTTTAATTATTTTAATATATGTTGTTTTTATCCTCTGTATCATTCTTCCAGGGTCGAGTTCGGGTCAAAGTTCATTGGACATGAACCTTCGTCAGCCAAAGTCCGAGTTTCCGTCTCAGTATTACAGGTAATATACACCATCAATTCATTTTGAAAATAATTATAGTAACTATCGTAACTCTATGAACTGACAAAAAGTATAGTAATATTGATAACATTGTAATCAATGATATTATTTTATCATAGTTTATGACTTCAATGATAGTATAGAAAAACTAATTATATTACCTCTTGTAACTGTATAAGATGTCAAAAATAGTATATAGTACTGGTTATGAGGGCAATCCAATAAATAACGGTATGCTATAATAGTTTACAAATACTAATTAAAGTAGCCATTGTAACTATTTCAAATATAAAAGAGTATAGCAATAATTACATTATACGTAATGGCAACATTATAATCAATGATAGTATATTATGATAGTACACTACTATCTCGTAAGTATCCTAAATATATCAACTATCATGTTAGTAATATCACCACATCCCTGTTTCTATGAATATTCATAAGCTGTATGCAAATGTGTCTATCACCTCATATGCCACTCAACACTCAACAGCAAATCCCGGCCAAACCCTCTTTTTATGATGATCAAGGAGCTAATGAAAAAAAAAAATGAAATTGACAGAAAAAACATGGGTTGAAAGATAGAAGATACTCTATTTCCTTAATGCTGGTGATATGGTTTGTTTTTAGCTGGTAGGTGGTCGCGTAGGCATGAAATCTCCGGCGAGAGATACCAGAGTCCTTATCAACCAGAAATGCGGGCGTTACTCTCCACGAATCGAAAGCTTTTGATTACACGGCATTGACAGTAGTTTGGGTTTCTATTTAACGCATATTCTAGTATCTACAAGAGGATTGTTCACTGATCTAATTGATTAATTATCTGTGATGTCGGCCGCACGGATTAATGCCCTCGCTGTCTCGGACAGGTAAGGCAATCGCCGATTGATGTCGGATCGAAATAAATCAGGATAGGCTCATTATCGCGACGGTAATGTACACCGCTTGTCTCTGTTACATAATCATATCATTTGATACCGGTATGAGAGGCGTAGCTAGCTGGGCTGTAAACCATACACACCTAACCGTCTATTAGCCCAGCTCCGTTACAGATTAAAAATGAAGAGGAATTGGAAACTGATCGGGGAAGCTACCCATCAGGTATTCAGGGAAGGACTCTGCCGAATTTCAGGGCGAGCTCTCGGTAGGGTTGCCGTTACAAATTACCAGTGTTGGATGGCTAGACTTCAGTGTTGATTACCAATCAAATTAATTTCTCTTTTGTTTTTTAGGTGGATATGTTTCGTTCATTTATGGTCTCTTTCTGTCTTTTATTTGTTTTTTTCTCTTGGCAAAGGATTTTTTTCACAGTGTAACCTTTCCAAGTTCACTGAATATGTTTGAAGATAATAAAATTGTTTGAATTACCTGGCTTTACTTTACATTGAAAGGGTGTTATAGCCGTCTTGAAAACTTTTGGCTTAATCAATTATTTTTAAAACAATGATAAATTTGTTTATTTATTAATTCTTTTTGTATTCATTTGCAGTTTTATTGTTAAAAGCACATCATTTTATAAAATGACTAAATCTCTCATATTTACTTTGTATAGATATAGAATGAAACATTAAAAACTATGTATATCAGAAACCATAAATCGCTATGAATAAATTGTTATCATTAGTTGAATAAAAACAACAGCAAAATATTAATCAAATGGTTTTGATGGTCTTAAATTTTGTTGCTTTTTTATTTGTTAATATTTCAACATTTTTTAATAGAAAGTTTATAGACTTGGAATGCTGAAAAAAGGGTCTAATTTACAGATTGGAATTGACTTTCTCAATATTTCACATGCCTGTTTTTTAAGTTTGCCGAGATTTTTTTTGTTCACATCAGTGAAGAGTGAAAAATATTTATAATTAATCCAGAGTAGGCCAATATGGTAGGGTTTCTGTATTGTATTTTACTTTATTCATAAATTAAGGGAGTATTTCAAGTTTACCAGTAAAACATTTACCCAAATTCATTTAGGCTTTCATCAAATCGATGAAATTTCATAAGACGTTGCACTATATTTTTTCAAAGAAAGAATTATTGCATTTACAGTTTCTTGTGATACTTGGAACAGGTTCTTATTATTGTTTATGTAACATTTTAACTTAAGAATCAGCCTTATTTTCTTGTTAGTTCATATATGACAATAAATAAAGATAACTTTGTAAACATTTATAAATTGTAAATTACTTTAAATATAAGACTGATTCATGAACTAATAAATTGTTCAAACAAATTTGTATGAGTAAACAAAAATGGAAATGTGAATTTTTCCAATAAATGTTATTAAATCAAATTCAGATATTTAATGACGGCACATGTATAATATAAGATAAATGGCACAGATGTTATCTATGGTACAAGCTCTTCGTATGAAAAGACAAGAGTATCAGTATTATTTTCTGTATCTGACACAATTTTCTCAAGTAAGATCTGAAATCATAGATTAGTATTTCTATAAAGCCACAAAAGCTGATTTTAAAATAATCATATTCATTCAAAATTTGAATGTTTCACCTCATGAACCTTAAATAACTCTTATATTATAAGAGTGGGAGCGTCGTGGTGTAGTGGTTCGGACTCTCGCCTCTTGACTAGAGGGTCGGTGGTCCGAATCTCTCCCAGGGCGTTAATTTCCTTCAGCAAGAAATATACCCATAGTGTGCTACACTCAACCCAGGTGAGGTGAATGGGTACCTGGCAGGAATATTTATTCCTTGAAACGCCAAGTGCGCTAATGAAGTGGCTGCCGGGCTAAAGCCAGGGTAATAATGCTGCAATTGTAGAGCGCTTAGAGAATTCTTAGAGTTGATAAGCGCTATATAAAAGCTGTTCATTATCATTATTATTAAAACAAATTATATGTAAATTTTGTCATATTTAGTTTCAATTATCGAATGATTTCTCATTTAATGTCAAAATTGCTCTTAAATTCCCCTGAAATTTGGATGTTTCAGAGGAAGTACTTGGCATGAAAGCTGAAGCTCTTTGATATGCTTTGGGATACCTTCAAAGTGGATGTATTTTTTCCTGTGGTTTAAGAATAGATCCGGTGGAAAGAGATACCGACCCCTCCGCCCTTCCTTTTTCATAAAGCCCCGATCATCTTCAAAAACAGGAAGCTTTTTATCGCTATCAATCAAATTTTCTGATGGTTTCTATTTGAAGAAAACAATTTTAAGACATGAGCTTGATTATCTTCGAGATAAATTTAATGATTTGGCATATATAGAGTGGATGATTTGTACCATACCATACCATTTGTGTGTGTGTGTAATATGTATTACATGAGAAAGTTCATCACATATGTGGTAATTTGTTTCAACGGCCAGAAATGTTTGCATGATGTGTTTTTATTGGCCTCCTTCATTTAATGTAGTAAAAAAATTATAATGATCAATAATAACAATTGCAGAACATGGTGTTTAATATAAATAATCCTAAAGTCATAACATTTTTAACCATTACAGGAAATAATTTTACTTTTAACATTTTATCAGCAGTTTTAGACATTGAGGAAACATTTTCAACACTTTACTGTACAGTTCTATGTGAAAAAGTTGCTACACAAAACGTATTTTGTATCTATAGGAATTATGCTAAAATGCATAGGAAATTGCGATGTGATACCAGGAAAATTATACCCTACATTAACCAGCAACGTATGCTCACATTTTTCTCGGAATTTTCTTCTTGTGTATATTCATTTACTTCATCTTTGATGGAGTGTTGCAAAGCCAGGCTAATTTCTAAGTAAAGGAAATCAAACTTCTGGGTGGATTTGAACCAACAACTCTCTGATCATAAGCCAAGAGTTCAACCCTTCAACTTTTTAAACTTATGAACTAAATCCAAAGAGTTTGATGACTCTAGATGCTTCCATTTAAACATATTAGAACCGATTAACTCCAAAGTCTTTCATTGACATCCTGTTATTTATATGATGAAAGAAAAATGTTAATGATAAAAACAATAGTTGCAAAATATAGATTTAAGAAATATATGAATTATAGGAATTTCTTATGCATATTCATTTACTTCAACACAAAACGTCTTTTGTATAGCAATCATGCTAAAATGCATGATAAATTACGATGTGAGACCAGGAAAATTATAACCTACATTAACCAGCAACGTATGCTCACATTTTTTTCGGAATTTTCTTCTTGTGTATATTCATTTACTTCATCTTTGATGGAGTGTTGCAAAGGGGGAAAATGTATTGCTAAAGGAAATCAAACTTCTGGGCGGGATTTGAACAAACAATTCTCTGATCATAAGCCAAGAGTTCAACCCTTCAACTTTTTCAACTTATGAACTAAATCCCAAGAGTTTGATGACTCTAGCTGTTTCCATTCAAACAGATTACAACCGATTAACTCCAATCTTGGTAAAAATGAGGTCCAAAACATCAACAGGAAACGCCATCCGCATCAAGAAACCCTCCCATTGGCTAATAATCAATCAAAGTCGATAACAAAAACTAGAAAAATGAAATGATAGTCCAAAGTGGGGTGAAACCAATCCCGGTTGAATATCAGCAAATTTCCGTATCATGCCACGAGATTTCCTCACAAGTAACACACCTGATCTAAGCAAAAGGAAGTGTACATGTTGAAGAGGAAGCGTTCAGAGTTAACGGACCAATCGGAGAATGATAGTTTTTGTTCTTGAAGGCGGTTTAATTCAATGGAGGAAGTGTTAGCGATAATGAGGCGATAGGTCATCAGATACTTGGATGTGGATTGTAGTTTTTTGGAGATGAGAAGTGGAAATTATTTCCAGCTGAAAAATGGAAGCAATCATTCCTGCTCAAAACCTCTAGAAATTACAAACTTTAGTGATGCATTAGAACACTTATGTAATATATTCAAATTTTATGCACACTTCTTTTTCAAACACACAATGAAAAATTATTTGTTCACCTGACACAAAATAATCATGTTTCAATAGAAGGAATGTGGTTCGCAAGCAGTGGTTGTTGCAAGGATGGTGAAGCTACAATGTTTGTCCAACATAGCAGCGTAAATGTATCATGCAAGTAGCATTCTGACTATTGCACTCCTATTATTTTTGACAGCTGAATACATAATTCTACTGCGCTTGATACTGTGTACCATATTATTACCCTGGCTATAACTGCCGAGCAAGCCAGTTAGGCGCTCAAGCATTCCAAGGAATAAATACCTGCCAGGTACCCATTTTTCACCTGGGTCGAGTGCAACAAAGTGCGGGTAAATTTCTTGCTGAAGGAAATACGTTACGAAAGTGGTACCTATGTTTCAGAATAGATGGTAAGCTACCAGAATGAATAGCACATGGAAAGAGCATCTGTTTAAAATCAAACTTTGTTATCCTGTTTACAAGAGGTTAATCCACCCATAGATGAATAAACATTGATAATCATGATCCACGCATCAACACCACTTGACTTCTGCCAATAGATCACACCTTTCTACTTCTGAAGCCATCCCAGCCCCCTGTATCTCT
>BQKZ01004058.1:19915-46231 GCA_036244855.1 Temnopleurus reevesii
AAGGATCCCCATGACATGGGATAATTGAAACTTTGAAAATTCGTAACTTTTGAACGGACTGTCCAATTAAGCTCAAATTTTCACAGTTTGATCATCATATTTTTCTTCATCGACTGATAGCAAATTAATTCCAGGGTTTCATTCCACTTTAAGGTGATTCCTGTTGTGCCCAAATGTTCAGAATGATGAAACTTTATTTCAATTTTTGACAATGTTAGCCAGTGCCTTCAACTCTTTACCAGCTGTCAACACCAGTCACATATGCTGGCTAGCTTCTGTTGACTCTGGTCGACAAGTTTGGCACACAATACTCCACACTTTCATGCAGCTAGTTAAGAATTATAATTACTGTTATTCATCTTCTCTTTTTTTTCAGTCAAGCATATCCACACATCTTGCCTACGCCTACAGCTCAGGGCTCCAACTTTCAACCAGTAGGGTCGCAAACACAAGGCACATTTGGTTCGCAGAGTGCCTCCAGTTACCCCTACTCCACACAAACATCACCTTCAGCCTATGGGCTTGTAGGCCAAGCTATGTCCTATGGTGAGTTTCCCCTGTATAATTTTCATGGTTACTACAAACGAGTCCCGATAGTCCACAAGTCCGACAGCCTAGGAGGCCGATATTTTGAATAATTAGTGCACGAGATAGACTTTGATTTGACTTGATTTTTTATTTGATTTGTTTTTTTTTTCATTTCAATAACATTTTCACAAATTAAACAAGAAGTTATAATGATTTTGCAACAAGCACAATGACTTTGATGAAAACAGACTTGAGTGCGACAGCTCATTAGACCAACAAAATTATAAAAACGCCTATTAGTACGACCAAAAATTAATTTTGCAATCGAGACCGACTCTAGATAAAATTGGTCTTTTAGTCCAACATTTTCCTTAAGTCGGTCTTGTAGGTTTTTTTTGCGTAGTGTCAGTCTTACAGCAAATAATTTGTCAACATTGATCAAGTCAAAATGTCTTGCTGGAACCCCATTTTGAAAAGTGTCAATGGAGTAGGCTTATATTCATTTTTGTCTGGCTAGTGAGTTGCCGGACTCCTGGGATGTTCCCAATTTGATAACATTAGAAGAAAGCCACGCACTGATGCCAACTCGTATTTAGGTTGCTTTAGATGGCAGTGAATGAAAGGCTTATTTGCTTCGAACTCCAAGTTCTAGTAATCCATTATCATATCAGATAAAATTAATTTTGATTAATTGTATGCACATAATTAATAAACAAATTCTAATTTTACCCCAGATACTCTTTAAGAAATGTGTAACTTGTTAAGGAATTTGTTTACTTGTATTAAAGCATTCATTTTTATGTATTTAAGTTTGAATCATACAATATGAATCATTTTCAACTTGGATTTAAGCAATATGCTGATGACTATTTCTTTCTGGAAGATATTCTTCTGGTTCTGTACACAATGGACCTTTTTTCTTAGTTTTCACTCAAAGTAACCAAATCTGAATATGGTGGTATAATAAAATCTCTTCTAAACAAATGAAAGGCGTTGTTGGAAGATAAGAATATTCTGCTGGTACTTCAGAATCTCCAGGTGTTCTCATTGTTTTTTCTGACATATTCTTCTATGATCTTTTATATTTTTCAGGAGCAAAGTCATTAAAATCAGACCCGCAAGGTCAAGGGTCGTATCTTAGTACGTATGGTTCATCAAGTTTTACTGGTAGTCCACAAGCAACGCAGAGCCCTTATTATGGCATGCAAGGTATGTTTGTATAAAGGATGTTGTTGATTGTGATGACGATGATGATAATGAAAATGACGAATACGATGAGTAGGACAATAATGACGATGACAACGACAATGAGAACAAAATGTTGACTGTATAATGTCAATGACGTTCAAATTGATAAACTCTAATTCCAATGACGAAAACTACATTGACCACGATGATGATGATGAGGATGATGATGATGGTGATGGTGATGATGATGATGATGATGATGATGATGATGATGATGATGATGATGATGATGATGATGATGAAGATGATGAAGATGATGATGGTGGTGATGATGATGATGATGATGATGATGATGATGACGAAGACGATGATAATGATTTTGATGATTATGAAGATGGCGGTAATTTTGTTTACAATAGTGATGGTTATGATGCCCAATAAATATTTCAATTTGTTTGGGCATATTTCTACCCTGATGAGAGGTAAAATATTAAGTGAAAACATTCTTGCTATCATTGTTGTTGAATTTGTCATTGTGTTTTGGTGCTAATTTTATTCTTATTGTTATAATGTGATTTTTTTTTTAATCGTTTGACATCAGCAGGTACATTTTCAACAGCAGGCTACACATACCCCTCAACCAGCAATACAACAACAAATTCACAGGGTTTTAACAGTACACATCAGGTATTTACCAGTATTATCTTTCTATGAAGTTTATACTTTATTATATTTTATTTTTATTTGTATCTTAAGTGTAGGTAGATCCAAGGGATAAAAGGGGCGCATTCCCGCTATATATTTTCATTGATCAATTGATCTTTGCCTCTCAAATGATTTTGAACAAAGTGATGATGTTTTGCTCATTACTACATCAGCACTAAAATGATTACCTTAGTGCTTTACAATTTAACAGTATAAAGTTGAAAACAATTAGATTACCGAGGGAAAAGGTAAATGAAATATGGTTTGGTACAACTACCTATTCTGCTGTGAATTTCTCTCTATAGCAGTGACAATGTAAAGACAAGAAATACAAAATCAATTCAATTTTTATGATATTAAATCCAAGCATAAAGGGTTATAATCATAATTATGCAAGATAACAGATAGCGGAACAAAAACAGATCAGAAAAATGATAAGCGAAATGTAACATAGATACCAAGTTAAGTTGGTACATTATATAAAAAAAAGAAATAAGAATAATCTAATGGATGATGTAGAAGTTGAATCAAACTTGAATTTTTACTTAGATATTATTATCATAATAGTATAACGAAGAAGCACTATTGTTTAATAAGAATATGTTTCAAACTGAGCACACTTCATGACCAGCTAAAGAAACTATACAAAGTAATCAAATGAATGATTTTTTATGTTGGGTGGATAAATAATTGAAATAATTCTTGCCTTATCCAATGATAAATATCTGTGACTTTTTTCATAGCTTCTTGGTAAAGCACTGTCAATTAGTGTTTATTCATGTTGGGATAAGGCAAGAATTATTTCAATTATACAAAGTTAGGCTTTATATAAGATTTGGAGCAAAAATGTTGTTTTTGTTATATTATTATTTAAGTTTATATCATGTCGTTCTTTTGGAAGTATGATTACCATAATACATTTTGTTTTTACAGGGTGTAGAATACGGTTCATACACAGGCTTCAGTCAAACCGGTTTCAACCAGTACTACGCTTCACAAAATTACGGTCACTACGGCATGTCGAACAGTTTTACCGCCGGCACGCCGTTACCGAACACAACCACATACCAGCTAGCACCATTACCAAGTGACAGTGAGTGATCAAAAAATTTGTTTTTTCTCAAAAGAAGAGTCTACCCAAAATTAATAATTTTGTAACAGAAGCAGAAAAAATTGGTGAGTAAAACAAAAAAAGTTTGAAGAAAATCAGACAAGTAATATAAAAGTAATGAATTTTTAAAAATTTGAAAAAATGAGCAAATCAGTGGAAATTTCCAGAGATGTTGCCAATTTGATGACATCATGGGTGCACAACTAACCAGAGTTTTCATTATAAATATAGTCAAAAATTCATTCTATTTACAGAAAATTGCAAAGTTTGTATGAATGGAAACATGCAAATAGTGGATCTACACATCTATCAAAAAGATATTATATGGTTACAGTTTTGGGGAAATCATATTTTGGGGGAAAAAGTAATATTTTATAACATTAATATGAATGTAATAGATGGTCAGTTGTGCACCTGTGAGGTCATGAGTTGCCAATTTGTCTAAATATTCAAACATTCATAACTCTCTTATTAGTTGTCCGATTTTTCTCAAACTTTTTTGTTCTGATCATCTATTTTTTATTCTCCTGTTGAAGAAATATAATTTTGGGTAGACTCTTCTTTTAACCGATTGACTGCTGAATTCTGCAATTCCCATAGACTTTGTGTAGGGACTACTCGGTTCCCGTGGTCAATAGGTTAATAAAGACCCCACCCAAAAAAAAAATATTTTATTAGAGTAACCTGCCTGAGGGGGATGATGCCCCCCCCCCCCTTGACGTTTCACTGCACCATAGATGCAGAAATTGTTTTTCACGCTCTGTGCGATTGTATATTGTTACTTTCAGATCTTAAGCAATTGTTAGACCAAATTTGTTATAACCGGGAATGCGGTTTTGATGTTACACATGTTTGACAATTATTTTGCTATACAGTCCAGTAGAATGAGGGATAAATGTCAGATTGAACAATGTTGTTCCCCCCCCCCCTGCAAAAAAGCGAATGAAAATTTGAAATTTAATTTTGGAAATTTGACAACCAAACACTGTGGAGGTTTAGGATACTTCAGAAAATTATTCACTGTGAATTAGAGGGATAAAAGAATCAAAGTAAACAACTTTCCTTTAAACATTCACAATAGCTGGATACACACATAAGAAATATTCTTCCCTCTTATTTTCAGAAATAAATTAGTGAAATAACAGCGACTTATGATCCCAGAAAGCGAATGAAAATTTGAAAATTTAATATTTGGAAATTTGACTTCCAAAGACTGTGGAGGACGAGGATACTTCGGAAAATCATTCACTGTGAACAAAAGGGGTAAAGGATTTAAACAAAGTGAACAACTTTCATTCAAGCACTCACAATAACTAGAAAGAAATTTTCTTCCTTCTTATTTTCAGAAATATTGAACAGATGTCATGCCTTATTAGTGAAATAATAGCAAAGCTACTTTTCGTAGCATTCATTAAGCTATTGTGAAAGCTTGAATGAAGTTGTTAACTTTGTCCCGTTCTGTCATCCCATCGTATCAAAATGGTTCTTAAAATTTATTTTTATCTACCTCCTTTCAAAATGCACTGGGTTTCCCCTTTAGTGAAAGTGGGATAATACAAGGAAATTGTTCAACAAACTTTCATTTCCTTGTGGCTACTATCTCTCAACGTCCTGGAATGAAAACATTTTTTCTCAAAATATAGTCATGTTACCTTAATTTCTTGGCCAAATTTCATGGTATTTGGTATCATTAAATTGGATACTTGGGAGGGGTGAGATTAAAAGGAAAACATATTCAGAAGAAATATTGAGATTATAGTACACTCCTCAAAGAAAGTTAAGGATCTCATTTTAATTTCTTAAACTCACTTTGGACTTTAATTCAGGATGTGTAGTAGAAAGAGACATCGTACGACAACAGTTCTGTTATCTCTCATGTATGTAAATGAGTTTGATGTTTTGGATAATAATGCAAAGCAATTTTATCTAGGATATTTCAAGAAATATTTAACCTTATATGAAAATGTATGTTTATTATTTAACTGTTGTTGTTGTGGTGGTGGTTTGGTGGGCGTTTCCCAATCCAGCTGAATTATCTACACCGTAACTTATGTAACTTATTCATGTAGTTTAATGTGATTACTAATTGCCATGATATACATTGTACATAAATATCAATCGCAATAATTTTTTGATCCAGTAAAGCATAGGCTCTACATGTAATGTTGACCCAAGCAAGCTAGGTCAATGGTTAAGATTGTTTTAAAGAATCCCAATTTGTTTTCCTGCATTTATATACACGTAAGTTTTATAATCATTCAGTGATTGTAATTGTGTTATCTATTGTGGTAGTGCAAATGTAAAAAGAAATTGTGACGGAATAGAATTGGAATAAAATTTAATTCATAGATTGCAACTTTGTTTAATGCAACCCCCCCCCACTCCCCGCCCCAGCCAATCCGCCACCCTTTAAAATTCATCCTATCTACCTCATGGGCAATTTTCTGTCATTTCTTAGTCCCATGCATGCATTCCTGTGAAGACGGAATCATTCTCCTATCCCCGGGGCGAAACCACTGCATATTTCTCCCCAGTTTTCTTTAAGTTGCTTGAATACAGGCGCGAAGTCACGTTCGCAGGTCCCAGAAATTGATGTGACGCATCGCGTGGACGGGGTGCAGGCTCCGTCTTAAAGACTCGCTTATTGATTTTTGTTTGTCCAGAGATGCACATAAGTCTACTTAATTATTCACTCTTTGAAAATTCATTTAAACAGGTGCGTTAGTTTTCTGCAGGGCTGTTTTTTAAATGAATGCTGTTTTCATACCCTCGCCATATGCCCTGTCCTATAAGGAAAATTGTGTATAGAATAACAGATTTGCTGGAAGGCGTTATAAGTTTCTTTTTTCTGCTATTGTGTGGAAATTCTGATACAGTATGTAATTTAACAGTTTCGTTTATATACAATCTGTTTACAAAGAGCCATATGTTTATCAGTATGCAATTATTTTCTGGAGTATAATGCTAGTTTTTGATAAAATTGCAGGGTTTTTCTACTCTTCATCTTATCATTCCAAGAATTATTGCAAAGTGTTTGAAATGAAGAAAAAAAACATGACTACTCTCCGAGAAATTATCTTAGTGTATGAGGTACTTTCATCACTCTGGTTTTTATTTTATAACATCTTATAGTTTGGAACATAAAATAATTGTTGCAATTGTTAGAAATCATTCTTAATCATCATTATTTTTATTTGTAAATTGCAAGATAATTTGTCAAATACTCATTCATAAATGGTTTAGTGAATTGGCAATACGATCAGGTTTGGCTAATACAGTTAGTCGCTGCGATGGTTCGGGTCATCGCAAGTGCACTATAGAATGTTGCCAATTTGAAAGAGAAAGACGGAATAAAGAAGCCTCAATTAAACTTGGAGAAAGTGGGTTCGTTCCGCAGGGGATTAAGGACAATTTAGAAAATTGGGCCATAAAATTTTATGGACAATTATAGTCGCTCTGGTACCCCACCAAGCGTACAATACGCGGAGAGAATGGGAAAAGTCAGAGAATGAGCTCTATTGATGCTTGTACAAACAGACTCTGAAATATGTATCAAAAGGATATCTCGGAGCTATAGACTCGGCTTCTTAGCGGCTTTCAATCAGTCCGGGGATGCTGGGAAGGAGATGGAGGAGGAAGGAGAAGAAGAAGAATGGAAGAGGCAATGATGGATGATGGTTTGATAGTGCGGTTAAGGATTTAATAATGGGTTTATATTAACTGAAAAGAATGAATGTATCAAAAAAGCATGGTAAGTGAGGGCGAAGAAAGGGATTTATCAGGCGATTTAGAAGAAGTATGTTAGATGAGTGATTTGAATTGTATGTTAGAGCAGGAAGGGGTTGAAAGGAAAGTTGAACAATTAAAAGAGAGGAAAACTGGATATATGCCTTAGACAGATTCTGATTGATTTACTATGTTTATAGTAATTCATGGTGAAATTATAATATTTTTTCTCAAAAGTATACATCTTATGTATTTTGATGAATTGATTTATGTTATGTAATAGACAGGTGGTCGTAATTCATTTTAATTTGATGATATCCAAAATTGAATGTTAAAGTTTTGGTGCAATTAAGTCAAAGATTAGATTATATGAGTCAGGTTTCTGTCAACATTTATTTACCCTTTCTTCATATACTTCAAGAATAAATGAAATAAATCAAACAAAGATCATCAAATAATGAAGAAACAAAAGGTAGAAATGTGACAAATGTGACGTTACATGTGTTTTTGCTAATGTATATTCAGATGAAAAATGGAAAATGAACACATTTTTTTTATCTAGACATAAAATGAAAGAGAGCTAATTTGCCTGCAGAAATTATATTTGGTATGAAATGAGGGTGGAGTGACCCTAACCATTATTGTTTATGGGTCACAAGGTCGCGCCTGTCACCCTTGGCAACAGATGATGACCTCAGATGACCTTTATAGCGCTGAATAGAATACAGGAGGATAATAAGAAGGCTTGCATGGAATGAGGCCATTATACATGTGTCAGGGCTAATAGAAAGAGAGCAGTAACAAGGCTTAGGGGTTTCTTGGCGGAGTGGGTTATTTTGGAGTCAGTAACAAGTCTCGTTTTTGCAGAAATTGGGATGGAAACTGGCTCCCATTTTTTACGATACACATATGCCGTGAAAATACTTGAACTCCATCTCCCAGCTTCCAAAATTTCAGACACCACAGACAGTTTTTTTTTAAATTTCAGGGAGATTGGGATTTTGATTTAATTAATTTAGGGTACCGGGTGTGCAGAAGGGTGGAGGTGGTTGAGTACAATATTATAGATTTCTGAATAGAGGTATAGCAAGTTAAAAATACTTGGGAATTCAACCTTTGGCGAGAACGGCTGCTAGGTATGGCTCTCACAAACTACTGTAGTAGAGCATGATAAAAAAAGCTCAAAGGTAAGTTACGGTAGTTATGGAGTAGCATGTGATAGATTGCTGATTATAAAGTTGCAAATTGAACATACTTGAGAATCATTGGAAAGATCCGCTGCTTGGTAAGGCTCTCACAAGCTTCTTTAATAGAGCATGACAAAGTCTCCAGTAATTTGGACGTAAGCCATTGAGGTAGGTTATGGAGGTCTTGGAAAAGCGTGTGATAGATCGCTGATTAGTAGGCAGCAAGTTAAAAATACTTGAAAACAATTGGCGAGAAGGGCTGCTTTGTAGGGCTCTCACAAGCTTCTTTAGTAAAGCTTGATAAAGCTTGATAAAGCTTACAACACTTTGAAGGTAGGTTATGGAGGTCATGGAAAAGCGTGTGATCGATCGCTGATTAGTAGGCAGCAAGTTAAAAATACTTGAAAACCATTTGTGAGAAGGGTTGCTATGTGGGGCTCTCACAAGCTACTGTAATAAAGCTTGATAAAGCTTACAGCACTTTGAAGGTAGGTTATGGAGGTTATGGAAAAGAGTATGATAGATCGTTGGTTAGTAAGCAGCAAGTTAAAAATACTTGAAAACCAATAGAAAGATACGCTGCTAGGTAAGGCTCTCACAAGCTTCTAAATAGAACATGGCAAATCTTACAGTAATTTGGACGTAGGCCATTGAGTTAGGTTATGGAGGTCATGGAAAAGCGTGTGATAGATCACTGATTAGTAGGCAGCAAGTTAAAAAGACTTGAGAACCATTGGGTAGAAGGGCTGCTATGTAGGGCTCAGATAAGTGGTCACCCCGTATCACCAACACTCCAGCTTTCCCCATCCCGGCGACCGGCACCCCCTCAAACAACTTCACTCCACGCATCACCTTTCGAGTGAGACCTTTACACCGGCCGTTTCGCCGACTGCACACCGACCCGCTATCCCTTTCCCCTCTCACTTCATCTCGCGTCTACGGTTACGCTTCCCATGCTCATTGCCCGTTTTTCTTGAACATTTTTTTCCTTTAAAGCGCTTCTTGCGCCAATTGCCTCTGGGCTAAACTACTTGAGCTGATGAGGAACGGGGCGATTGGAATTATCTCCATAACGGTTGTGTCGCCCTCAGTGATTCGAAGCTAGCGGGCACGGGATGCAAGTCATCAAGATTTCAACAAATTTCCCCTTCTCTGTAGAATGATTTAAACTTGTATCCTGTCTTGGGGTTCATTTCGATGAGAGACTCTCCCTTCTCCTTGCTTCATCAACTAGTATCCAAACCCCGAACGCTGTTTAGAATCCATGCATAAATTGGAATTTCAGTTGAATACATTATCAGACTGAATCAAATTTTTTCACCCCACGCATGATTTTTGTGCTCGTTGTGAGTTGAAAGACAGTTTAACACCTTTATACCATTATTGTATTACCATTGATGAGTTGTTTTCCTTGAAAAGGGTACCTTGTGTCTTTAGGTTATAATTATTGGCAGTGTAATTATTTTTAAGAGGTTGGGGGTGGGTTGAGGGAATGAAATCTGTCAATACGTAGAGCTTAACTTTTTTAATAATAAAACTATCAATAGGTTTTTCATATTGCGTCCAAGTGATTATGTCAATTATTTTGTAAGATATTCAACTTGGAAAATAAGACTGAGGGGATGTTGCTAGAAACTTGTGATCAATTGCAAATCAACTTCAAATCAGTTGCAAATTGAAATGCACATTATCATTCCTGCATGGTCTGTACCTCTAAGAAGATGGGCATGAAAAGGAGAATTGTGATCAACTGCAACTTTCTAGCAACTCTCCTAAGAAGTTAAAGAAGAAGAAGAAAAAAAAAAGACAAAGAAGAAGAAGAAGAAGAAGAAGAAGAAGAAGAAGAAGAAGAAGAACTAAGGGGTCTTCCCAAGTGACTTATCATATTTAACTTTCCATAAAAATATTTGAATACACTGTGACTCAGGTCTGCCCATTTTTTAAAGGGTCAGTGGATGGAATCGAGCCAAACCAATCCTTTTCTTCTCCTTTGTTTTGTGTAACTTTTAGCCTCAAGGCCAGCAATCCCTGATTAGCGAATTGAACCCTATCAAATAGGTCCACCACCTGACCTTGTAATAATAGCTATCCAAGACCTATCCGTGGCACTGAAGGGGTTAAAGGATGTCCCCTTGGTGGGTGCCTCTTGGTTCCTCATCAACTCCACATCTAGGTTTACAATCCGCAGCATTAAGTGTTGTTAACTCACTCAACGCACGCCCCTCTACGGTTTCACATTATTCGTGTAGGGTAATATGTGCATGAACATGCTTTCCAACACCCACAGGTCCATGTCTAAATTATTGGCATTAGATTCCAATGCATTTTGATGAGGTTTCTAACCCGTACCCGGTGCCTGTTTACCACCCCTCGCGAACCGGAAAGATTCTCAAGGTGAAAGGATTTTGAGTCAATGCGTCAAACTTTCAAATAACATCTTAAACTAGAAGCCTAAATTGCCCTTATTTTTATTTTTTACCACACTGTTATATAAGATAGACATGAGATTCACCCGCAGATCCTGAGAATTTTTTGCAGATTTTTGAATGTTTTTCCCCATTTATGAGTACCATAATTCTCAGTTTATTTTTAGTGTGCTAGCTTCAGCTCATTGACAGCTTAAAATGCATAAAAACAGTCATTTTCATGACTCAAATATTTAGAAAATTAAATTGGAGGGTTAGCCCCCTCCCAAACATAACATTTTATGCCTTTATATCTTCGCTTGCTAATAAGGACAACAATTTTAATCTCATTTCAAAGAGAGTAAATATTTATCACACTTATCTTAAAGAAAACCACACAGGTGATGCATGAAAATCTGACCATTTCTTTGTTGTCGGACATTTATCAAACTAATAAGGGTATAACCTTGTGTTTGCCCCATTATGTCTTGCATGTATCACACTTATTTCAAGCGTAGCCTGCCACTTTTCCTCATTATATCTCACTTATCTTAAAGGTAACAACACAAGTACTGCAACACAATTTGACTATTAAGGGACATCACCTTTTATACTTTTATTGCATGTATCTTAAGGGTAACTTTGTGTTTTCCCCCATTATGTCTCACATTTTTAACACTTATCCTGAGCGTAGCCCGCCACTTTTCCTCATTATATCTCACTTATCTTAAAGAAAACGACACAAGTACTGCAACACAATCTGACTATTAAGGGACACCGCTTTCTATCATTTATGGCATGCATATTAAGGGTAACTTTGTTTTTTCCCCATTATGTCTCACATTTTTAACACTTATCTTAAGCGTACCCCGCCACTTTTCCTCATTATATCTCACTTATCTTAAAAAAAACGACACAAGTACTGCAACACAATTTGACTATTGAGGGACATCACCTTTTATACATTTATGGCATGTATCTTAAGGGTAACTTTGTGTTTTCCCCATTATGTCTCACATTTTTAACACTTATCCTGAGCGTACCCCGCCACTTTTCCTCATTATATCTCACTTATCTTATAAAAAACGACACAAGTACTGCAACACAATTTGACTATTGAGGGACATCACCTTTTATACATTTATGGCATGTATCTTAAGGGTAACTTTGTGTTTTCCCCATTATGTCTCACATTTTTAACACTTATCCTGAGCGTAGCCCGCCACTTTTCCTCATTATATCTCACTTATCTTAAAGAAAACGACACAAGTACTGCAACGCAATTTGACTATTGGGGACAACGCTTTGTTATACATTTCTGGCATGTATCTTAAGGGTAACTTTGTGTTTTCCCCATTATGTCTCACATTTTTAACACTTATCCTGAGCGTAGCCCGCCACTTTTCCTCATTATATCTCACTTATCTTAAAGAAAACGACACAAGTACTGCAACGCAATTTGACTATTGGGGACAACGCTTTGTTATACATTTCTGGCATGTATCTTAAGGGTAACTTTGTGTTTTCCCCATTATGTTTCACATTTTTAACACTTATCCTGAGCGTAGCCCGCCACTTTTCCTCATTATATCTCACTTATCTTAAAGAAAACGACACAAGTGCTGCATCACAATCTGACCCCACCACCACTCCATCTCTCTCTCAATCTCATGCAGTAGAGAATACTTTCACCACGGATGCCTCCATCAAACTGGATGATGCCAACGGACTCGGGAGGGGGCGGCAGGGGCCCAAGAACGGTAGCAGAACCAAGTCCACCGGAAGGAGTAGAAGAAATAATCCGTCACCGCCTCCCGAAGATGGTTTAGAGGTGCGTTCTTTTAGACTTTATAGATTTTTTTTCAATTCCGAATTTGGTATGAAAAATATATAGATTTATTGATGCCAATGGACTCGGGAGGGGGCAGCAGGGGCCCAAGAACGGTAGGAGAACCAACTCCATTGAAAGGAGTAGAAGAAATAATCAATCACCGCCTCCCGAAGATGGTTTAGAGGTACAGGGTTTTAGAATGTAAATTCTTTTTCAATTTTGATTTTAAATTACTCCAAATGTTGCAGTTTTATTGATGCGAAGGGGTTGGGGAGGGGGCGGCTGGGGCCTAAGAACGGTACCACTAGTCAATGTGTTAAGCAATCTGGAATCGACCCTGATCCAAACAGCTTAGTAGTACAAAATTAGTGGGGATGCCATCCATTTCAGAATATGAACAAAGTCGGAATTGGAATGTGAATAAAGCTACAGCTGAACAAAAGCGAGAGCAAACATGACAAGAACAAAACACTTGGTCATTTACTTGAATGAAAGCCTTGATTTCATGTAAAAGAAAAATTTCTGTGCATTCCGGAACGATTTGCATCTCTGAGTTGTGCTAACATTTGATGGTATTTTCTTTATTTTTTGCTTTACAGAGAGTATTTGTTTGGGATTTAGATGAAACAATTATCATCTTTCATTCACTGTTAACGGGATCATATGCAACGAGATTTGGAAAGGTAAGAAAAGAAACTTTTTCTTTGTTGCTTGTGTTGTGTGAATGTTTTTTTTTGTTTGCCATGGTATCGATATTACTTTGAGAAGTACCAAGTGTTTTTATGGATTTCATAATGCTCTGGTTATTTTAGAAATGTAGAGGAATTTATTTCTTTATATGTGTACAGATATTTCTACATTCCCAAAACGAGAGTTCATACATTATTTATTAATTCCAAGAACAAAATGTACAGTTTCTGAAAGGGAAAATCTAATTTTCTTTGACGTAATTTACAGAAAAACCCTTGCACATCAAGATAAGATGTGTTTGTCTTCACATGTGATGACGCCACAAGAGTTTGCAATACCCGTAATGCATGATTACCGCGGGATCATAGCCTTGGATAGTTGATCAGAGCCCAACTTGTGAAACTTCTGGCAGACTTTACAGTATTGAAACAAGCTTTTTGGAGCTTTCCATGGTCATTCTACTCAAGCTAGTTAAATTGTTGTAATGGCCTGGCAATTAAAATCAATTTTTCGATCAATCAATTTACCCAATATGAGGGCCTACTAGTCTGTAGGTACAGACACTTAGCTTCAGTTTTCCGCAATGTGCGTAGTGCATAATCAAGAGTCTGCATTTTGAGACTACTTCACAATATTTTGAAGCCAATGCAGCCTGTAATTTCAGACACTGTATCATGCTCTGCACAAAATGCAACACTGAAAACCACGGTCCGTGCCTGCAGAATACCTATAGACCTCGGTGTTGTGAAATATTTTTAAAATATATTTCGGCAAGCTCATAGTGTACAGGTGTGATGAAGGCCCATAGCCATGTACATCAATATCACACTCCCACGCAAGAGGCAAAAGTAGACCTCCGCTTCATATATTTTTCCCTTCTTCGTCCTCAGCGACTCGTTCAATTCAATCTTCCATCTTCAAATTCTCATATATTGCTTTTTTCCTTCTCTATTTCTTCGATAATCATGGAAGAGGGAAAAAAATTTCTGTCAATTTTGAGAGTTGTTGGAGAGAAGCGCAGGACATCTGTGTGCGCTATGTGCTGCAATATAAGACCCATGGCCCGGGGCGTTCAATACACGCTTCTCTGCCATTCACCTCCACTGCCTCATTTACTCCTCTCATTATTGGGTGAGAGACAGGCAGAGAGAGAGGGAGGGATAGATGGAGGGGAGTTTAGAGGAAAGTTGAAAGGAGAGGAACAGAGAAAAAGATAGAGAGAAAGGGGGAGAATTAGAGGATAACCTCATGAAGAATGATAAGTAGGTACATGTATATAGAGAGGGAAGGTAGAGGAAGAAAGTGGATAGGAGGGGTAGAGAGGGAGGTAGAGAGCCAGAGAGATAAATAGAGGGAAACTTCATAAAGATGAAAAAGTAGGTATAGATAAAGGGAAAGTAGAGGAAGAAAGTGGAAAAGAGAGGTAGAGAGAGAGCAAGAGAGAGAGGGGAGGAAAGGAAGGAAAGCTACATGAAGGAGAAAAGAAGTAGAGGGAAAGACGAAGAAAGTGGAAAAGAGAGGAAGGGAGATAGCGAGAGAGAGAGGGGGGGGGGGAATAAGAGGGATTAAAGCTACACGAAGGAGAAATGAAGGAAGGATAAGTAGAGGAATGGAATCTATATGTAAAATACAAATACAAGTATAGTATTTTTTTAGTTTGAAATAACTTTTTAGAGTGCCTTCTTAATGACTTTGTAGAAATGCCATAACATCACTAAGAATATGAGTATGAAATAGTCAGAAATTTAAGATCAGAAGTTTAAGATAAAAAAGAACATGGATTTCCCAGTCATACTATTTGACAGGTTAGTGTAATAATTCAAGACGAAAATGGGTCCTATTCTGTCAACCTTGAAGGATAGTGACTTTTAGCAATATTAAGAGCAAATTTTTGCAGATTTTGTAGTGCTCTTATGAAATGTGAGCAGGCTTGATTTAATCTGTAAGAAGTTTCCTTTCTTGGGGTGGACAGTGAGTGGGTCGAAGACTCTTTAAGATATTTGAGAAGTCTTAAACTCTGAAATCTAGAAGCCTCAAATTCAAAGGTGAACTATGAAATAAGAGTGCTAAGTATTGCATAACTGAGATTCGAAAGAAGATAATGGCATTGGGAGCTTTTGAATCTGTTGTTAATGGTTAGATTTTGGAGTCATGTGGATGGTCGGAGCGACCTTTTCTATCATATTGAACGTATCATGTGATTGATCAGGTGATTTGGAGGGCAGATGATGACAAAAATAGTTTGTGGCAGGCTTCATAGCATTCCACTTTTCGCCCTTTTATCTTTGTTGATATAATCCGAAAGACATGTTACATATTTTAACCCATTGATCACAGAATTCTGCAATTTCTATAGACTTTGTTTAGGGACTACACACTTCCAGTAGTCAATTGCTTAAATAATGTGGTAAAGCCAATTTTTCACAAATATTTTACAGAAAATTTGAGGGGATTGTGCATTAACAAGCAAAAAAGGGCAGTTCTTCTAGAAGGAAAGAGGAAAAGGTAGAAAGGAAATCTAGGGGATGGCCATGCAGAGAATAGAAAAAATATGTAAGCCCTTTCATCAAAAATTGACTTTGGATTGTCAAAGGACTCATACATTTATATTACCCACCCTCCCTTGTTTTTTGAGAAAAAAAATCTGATCAAATTAATCAACGATGGTAAATTCCCAAGACTTTGTTACAGTTTTTTCAGACTTTGTATAAATTCCACCAAGTATTCCATTATTTCCCCTGATGTTATGTTTCACGTTTGTGTGTGGTTGTTGCGTATAAATCTTTGAAATGGATGGGTGGAAACGTCCCCCGGGGTGTTTCTCTGTCGAGGGATGCAGTCCAAGTATTGAACACAATAATCATATGAGGGTTGTAATCACAAAATGATCTACCTAGATAACAACCGAATGCATTTTGAATCAAAATAGCTCTGGGCGTTTCTAATCATCCGTCTTTCTCGTCCAAACTCCCCTTGTCTTGGCTTTATTAATCATTTCTCCTTCTCTGTTTTCTCTCGTCCGAATCATCCTTTTTCATCTTACGAAGCTACCTGTTCCCTGGCTTTTGCATAGGAATATAGTTTCTGCAAAGATATAACAATCTTAATTGTATAGAACTTCTATTCTAACATATAGACTTTAAGGGAACAGTGTTACAAATTTCTTGCAAAGCAAATGAGAATTAAGATCATGGTGAAAGTTAATAACCTTTACATCTTGGGCAACTGAATGCGATAGATGTAACAATTATAGATATGCATTGTATTTTTATTAATCTGGATTTTCTACTTGGAAATGATAGAAGTATGAAACGATCTAGTAAGGAGTTAATAACCTTCCCATCTTGGCCAACTGAACGCCAAAATGTAACAATTGTATATATGTAACAATTGTATATATGTATTATATTTTTTTATCTGGATTTTTGGCTTAGAAACGATAGAAGCTTGAAGCGATCTAGGTAGAAATTAATAAACTTTACATATTGATCAACTGAACACCAAAACTGAAACAATTGTGGATATTTTTTTTTTAAATCTGTACAATTCCGCTGGAAACGATAGAAGCGTGAAGCGATCTAGGTAGAAGTTAATAACCTTCACGTCTTGGGCAACTGAACGCCGCACAGCACTTGCCCCGAGGCCATATTCTCCTGCGAACCCCCGAAAGGTGTCCGTCTATTGATAAGATTCTAGCTGCCGAGATGCTTCGTCACACTTGTGCATTTGTACATGTAACCAATTGAGGGCCACGATACACATGTAGGGCAAAAAAACATTGTTTGGATGCAGAAGACTGAAAGACCCTCTGAAAACATCAGAAACATAGCCAGAAAACTTATTTTCCAGATGTTATAGGGCTTTTTACTTCTTTCTAAGTCTTATTTTGTACATAAAATGTGTTCCAAAATTTAGGAAATAGATTATAAAAAACTGTTTCGACCAATCTATGCAATTTTGCATAGAAAGTCATCCTTTCAAATTGAATTTATTTATTTTCTAATAGAACAATTAATTGATTTTATATAACAAAGAAATATTATAGTAATTAAGCATAAAGGGAACCAGAAAATAGCATGGATGCTCGTCAAGTCTGGCACCTATTCACAATAACAATTGTCATGTTGACTTGAAAGATTAATAAGTTACATTAACAAGTTTTGTTATAGAAACTTTACATCCTTTCCTTGGATTCCCAAAGAAAGTTATACCTTGTGATCCAAAATTTTTCTCAAAGGTGTGACCAAGCCCGTTGTATGGTGTGTAAAGCCTGGAGTTTGGCCTGGTTTTCAGCCATTATGAATGCTGCACCATGTTGTCCACGCTGCTGGCGAAGGGATGCCTCGGGCTCCTGGCTGGTATCACTTCCAGTGATGAGGAGCAGAGAGGGATGCTCTCCATCTCTTTTTCTCTATCTCTGTATCCTTCAGCTTTCTTTATTCCTCTTTCACTTTCTTTCTCTTTATTCCTTAGAATTATCTCTTTCTCGAGGTATCACTTCTGGTATGGTGATGAGGGGCAGAGAAGGATGCTCCACATATCTTTTTTTCTATTTCTGTCTCTTTTTGTCTGTTTTTCTTTCTCCCCCATCCGCTCTCTTACTCTCTCTTCCTCTCTTTCTCTTTTACTCTCTTTATATCCCTCTCTTTCTCTTTCTCTCTCTATTTCTCTTCCTCTTTTTCTTTAGGTAAAACATCCAGTGATGAATCCGTCTCACTCTGCCTCTCTTTTTCTTTCTCTTTTCCTCTTTTGGTACCAGTGATGATGAACAGAGAAGAGTGCTTCTTTTTTTCTCTCTCTTTTCTGTCTTGCTTTCTCTCTGTCACTCTCTATATCTCTCTTGCTTTCTCTTTTTCTTTTTCTCTCTCTCTTTCTATTCCCATCTTTCTCTTTTGCTATCCCTCTTGTGGTATCACTTCTAGTGTTGAGGAGTGAGGAGAAGTGCTTCCCATCTTCCCATCAAATACTCTTTAATGTGCAGTGTTTTTTAATATCCCCCTCTCTATCTCTCTCTCTCTCTCTCTCTCTCTCTCTCTCTCTTGTTTTCTGTCACTCAACCAGTATTGTTCCCTCATTGTTTTTCTTTGTAGCTTGAAGAATAAGTAGCTATGGTGGAGAAAATCAGTCCTAGGAATTTTTTAAAAACATATTTGTGTACTTCTCAATTTTTTCCTCCTGAAAGTTCCTCAATGTGTTCTCATGTTTTAGGAAGAGGGGTAGTTTGATTACTACATCACAAGCAAGGGAGAAATAATATTGCTGTTTACTTCTTGATATTTGGTATAACGTTCCTATTTGTTTTCATATCATAAATGTAAACACCTCGACGATTCTTCAAATTACCAAATGAAGACCCAGAAGAAATATATGATAATTTGACATATTATCGGTATCCTGTTTGAAGGAAATAGTAGAATGTCTGTACACACAATATTAAAATCAAACAGAAGTAAGATTTATCATTTATTATGCCTAAGGTTTTTCAATTCCTTTTCCATGAGCTTTTATATGATAATGATAACTTTCATAGCTAAAAATTGAGTGGGAAATTTTCGAACTTTTCTAAACTTTTAAACACAAGAAAACAATGTTACATATAAGTTCTATTCTCATGCATATTGCTGCATGGCTGACATCAGTGGATACACTGTAGGTCTGTTCATGGTCCTGTATAGAACAGTCCTGTATCTAGAACAATTTAGTTCTCGCCTCCCTTGGCTCTTATTTCTTGGAACAGTTGGCATCACTTGGCATGATGTGTGTTTATCCATAGTTCTATGTAGAACTGTCTTGTATCTAGAATACGATACAAACTATTTCTGTAAAGTTTAGTGGGCCACAGACAATAGAACTGTACGCCGTGGATTCCACTGTGTGGACACAGCAATTGCAAGCTGGTTCCGATTTGAATACAAAGGATCATTGAATTTGCGTTCGACTTTATTTTTCTAAAATAGTTTACATCGTGTTCTAGAACAATTTAGTTTTCACCACTCTTGGTTCTTAGTTCTCTGAACGGTAAGCATCACCGTGTAAAATCTAGGTCTATCCATAGTCGTACCTAAAAGACTCCTGATTCTAGAAAAATTTAGTTCTCATTACTCTTAGCTCTAAATTTTCTGAATGGATAGCATCTCTGGATATATCGTAGGTCTATTCATAGTTGTGCATCTTATTACTTGTTACCCAAATTGAAAAATCACAGCATAATTATGAATAAACTTGTGGAATACAACCTTAAAAGTCATTTTTAGATGATCTTTGGCTATTAACTCCCTTCCAGGTCTCATTTGCTCAATTAAGTTGTGTGAATTGTGTTTTAGAATTAAAGAAATAACACAAGTTTTTTGCCTAGTCCTGTATCCAGACTAACAATTTAGTTCTCGCCTCTCTTAGCTCTTAATTCTCTGAACAGTCGGTCACAAAGGCGAGATGTATGTCCATCCATAGTTCTATGTAATGATCATAATGATGAAAATATGAATCATTTTAAATCGCCTGTATCTACCAGGCTCTGATTTCAATGACATAATTGAAGTACTAAACAATGTGAAATATCACACCTGAATTAATAAATTACATAGAATTGTCAAGAACTGTAGAACTTTCCTGTATCCAGACTAACAATTTAGTTCTCGCCTCTCTTAGCTCAGCGGTAGATCAAAGGCAGCTGTATACACCTGTTGTATAGGAGTCAATCAATCAACTCAGATTCGTACGTTCTTGCCATGCTTCATTGTGATCTTGAACTCTTCTTTTGTCCTCAAAATGTACATCTTATTGCCGCAACACTCAAAATCAACATTTTTTCTCATCTTTTGTTTTGATTTCTGCTTTGTTTCCAGGCCCGGAAATGTTGCTTTCCTAATATATCCCAGTGTTTTCATCTTTACATGATGTTGGAGCATAAAAGTATATTTTCCTCTCTTTGTTATGATTTCTGATTTATTTGTTGACTCATGTTAATGTTTTGTTCTTGGTGGTATTTTAGTCCAATGAAATAGAGGTGCAAAATGTTCAGTATCTTGAATGCCTTATGAATATGTTATTGATGATTCTTTTAGTATTTTAAAACTTTTCATAGTCCTAGCATTCAAGTGATGTAGGACCAAAATTTTTTTTCTACTTTTATTCCATTCTTGTACTGAAGAGCTTCTACAATATGGAACGAAATAGCTGGCATTTAATTATGAACAAGTGCTCTATCGTTTAGAAAGTTAGAATTTTTGACAAAATTAAGGATAAACATTTTCAGGTTTCTGAGCAGACTTCAGATGTGAAGTTGCGATACCTTAGCAAAAGGATTAGAATTTTGAAATTTGAGCAAATCCCCATGAAATGTGCAATAGACCATGATATATTGCCAAATGATAATGATAATAATAAGATATCAGAAATTTAGAATATCTGCTAAAGATTCATTTTTTTTAAATAAACAAAATAAATCACAATTCGATTACGTTCAATTTTAAGATAAACGATTGAAAAACTTTGAATAGAATAAGATGAGGGGTGCATGAATGGAAACGGCATCGACAGTTAGATGGAAAATGTATCGGAAAGATCTTCAAAGACGATAGTGTAGCAACGTCTATGCCTCCAGGACAAAAACACACAACAGGAAAGATTGGGTCGACATAATGTCTCATTGAGTGACGGAATATAATGCTTAATTGAAGAGAGCCGGAAAGTAGAACATCAGAAATCCTGTCTTTCGTTCCCCACGGGTGACACATAGCACCCAATCTTAAAGGACGTAACTTGCTCAACACGGGGCTTAAGTGATTGTCTTTTTCTCAACGCCAAAGACAAAGTCTTTAATTTCCCTTTCCACCGAACTAGCCCGTATATGTGCTTCCATTACGCATTACTCGATGCTTTGCTTGACTTTGTGATGAATCACGGAACCCAGTTTCGCGAGAAGCTACAAATCCTGCACGGATATTGACTACGAAAATAAGCGCGGAGGTGTTAATATTGTCGTGACAGAATTCATGCACGTTTATCGTCTTCATCATCATGAAGAAGGGCTCACGAGCGAAGGAAGGGGGAGAGGAGTGTTATTATGCTAGTTAAACGTCGTCTGAAACAATGAATAGACAGAATATTTGAAAATTAATTTGGAAAATAAAGGAAGTGTTCAATGTGATGATCGCGAAAGAAATTGCTGTTGCAATGAAAATTATTGATTTCAAATGAGCAAAGGTGTTATTTAAGATATTTGAAAAAAGAATAATTTCAATAAAAACAGAGGTCTACTGCAGAAGGGACAAAAAGTAAACAACTTTATTGACACCTTCACAATAGCTACAAATATTGCATCCCTGTTTATTCTCTGAACAGTTACAACAAATATTCAGCATTTCTAGGCAGAATTAGAGGGAAGGAAATGTGCTTTGGTGTGCATCGTGCTATTGTGAATGCTTGAAGTTGAATTGAAGTTGTTTACTGTGCAATATGCTTGGTTGACATTTGCAAGTGCAATATCGGAATATATTTCATTTTCTGAATTATCGTAAAGAGATTATGAAGAAATATCAACATATTATTTCATTAAGACATTTTGGTCTTTAGACAATTTGTAGATGCATCAAACATTATGAAGACAAAGTAAAATAGTGTCATATTGATATATCAAGATTTTTACAATACAGGGAGGTGTGTCCCCATTTCATAAAAATTGAAAAAAAATTTGATCTTATTATGTGTTGAGATCACAATAAGTTGTTGTCATAGATATTGTTAGTTTTGATTAGAAAAAGTCCAAAAATTATTATGTTTTCCTATACCACAACAAGTTGTTGAACAACAAGTCATCCGTAAGGTGTTTTCTAAACTGAACAAGGAATTTTGGTTCCTACCATTTACATCGCACCTCACAGCGTGCGTCCTAAGTCTCTTTGATCCGAACGGATTTCATCTACATACTTCAGAGCTTTTAGAAGCCGCTTTCCTCTACCCCTCCGCCAGCTCCCTTTCTCTCAAAAGTAACTTCCTCACTCAGAAGAAAGAAAAATCACAAATAAAATATGTTTTTGAGAAACTGGTCTTGAGTCCTTAATCAGCAAAGATCGCAGAGTTTGAACAGGTATATGATAACTGTCATCACACTCAGTAGGTAAAACACCTGGGAGATTAGTTTGTTTTCTTTTCAGCCAATTTCATCTTTTTTCCCCTTTAAAATATTTTTTTACAATGTATATTCTAACAACTCTGCCAAGTCAGCAGTGCGATTGTGACATTTTGATATTATTTACGTGATTTTATTTTCATTTTGGGGGGTATCGTAATTGTGTTATGACAAACAGAAAAGAATTACTTCAAGGAATGATTAGAGTAAAACCAGACAAAATTATTTTTTGTATTTCCTAACTTCTCCCGGGATGAAACAAAATATATTGGAAACCAATGCTTCATACATTATTTGGTTCGAAAGAAATATTCTTTTTTCATTCATGAGATTGTATCAAGGCCCTGCTGGAAAGTTAGGTGCTCAATAAGAATGAACTTTGTATCAAAGACTGGGAATTAGAATGAAGTTGAACCTGAAAAATAATCAGTATCACTACATGAGAAAATGGAAGGGCATAGAAAGAGGACAATGGGAAGTCTACACGTTGCCCTACTTGGTTGAAAGTTCTTTAAATTCCCTGAAAAAAAATCCAAAGAGGAGTTTTAACGGAGGAGTTCTAATTTGCCAAAGTAGACAAAATATATTTAGAGATGAATACAACATCTCTTCTTCATTTCTTTGCGGGATTATGAGGAATGAATGTTTTATTGAATGTCAGAATCACTTTGATTTGAATAGGGAGTTGTTTACTTGTCCAGTTTTCTAATGTATTATCATAGTGTATAGGAGTGGGAGAAAAGTACTACTCTGTACCATGAAAAATGAAAGCTTAGAAGACAGGAAATGAAAATTGAAATATGATTTAATTTCAAATTGAGCAAATGAATAATTCATTACAAAGTAATAAAGAGGTGATATTTGTGAGGTACCCAACACATCCCCCTGTGTATGGGACTACACTATTCTTTCCATCCGCCCTCTGATCAATCCCACCGATTATGATCGTCTTGAAAATGAAGAAGAAGGCGGCCATCTCGCGGGATTCCATTTTGAATTAAAAAGCGGCAAACGCAGATCTTTGCCTCTCTCCTGTGCATATCGCCAACCTCTTCCCAACATTTAGTGAGGATATTAACGCTTTAAAGCCCGTTTCAGGGACGAGCCGAAACCTGAGCTTCTCCCGCCAACAGAGGTCGCCACGTCACAAGCTTCCATCAGACGCAGCGTCGTGAGAAAACGCCTAAAAGATGGTGTTGCGTCCCACGATTCCGTACCTGATCTCCACGTACAGGTCTTGACCGGGTAATATCCACCGCATATTTATAGCGACATATGTTTTAACCCTCTCCCCCGTGTACAAGGAACGTCATGGAGATTCCATATCTTTCATTAGACCTTCATTGCACGGTGTCATCGGTCGGTTTCGCTGACAAGAAATCGAGTCTCTTGTGACCAAAATCATTAATTCATTAGATTTATCACTTTGGAAACAGTGACATCCCGATGTGTTAGGTGGATGTTTATTCCATCAGACTTTTAAAAATCCTATTGTTTTTTATCATCTCTTTGATACAGCAGGATGATAAGCAACAGCCTTTTCATATTCCAAGCTCGTTTATTATTTTAGATCCAGAACTGTCTCCACATTATTAGAATTATATTCACTGTTTCTTCCATTCCCAATATCATAGTATCCTATGTAACATGTGTGCCAATATTTCGCAAACTTCCTTGCTTGATACACCTTCCTTTCATACAGTTTTCTTTTTCCTAGAGTATAGAATAAAAAGCAGGAATTTGAAATATCATAATTGACGTTGAGAATGTGTATCACAAGTCATCATAGGCATATAACTTAACATTCATTTAAAAGTATACCTCGTATGTGATATGTATGCCATCATATGATTTTTACATATGCTTTCATCTTTTATACTTGAAAAAATGGATAAGATAGATTAAATAGAAATTTAACTTTAGATGAAAATAGATATCTATGTGGCAGACATTGTAGCAGTTTATGCCCCTGAAGAGTTGTCATTTGAACAGTTTGTGACAAAAATACTATTAATGGTAATCAGTTGCATTATTATGAACACTTATCTACACAGCTAACTTCCTATATTCTAGGAATTGTTAACTCAATAATGTCAATAGAAATAAGTATATCCTTGATCATAATTATAAATTCCACAAAACATAGGTGTCTTGTTATCCTGCAAATGTAACATCTAATGCTGGAGTTGAACTAATGTTTCAAATGAAGTGTCAATCAAGTAAGTTAATCTGAATCATCAGATCAGGGATCTTTGAACAACGGATACAAGATACATCATACATCATATGTATTAAATGTATTACATGTATTAAAAGGATAAATGAAGAATAAGAATATATGAAGAAGAAGAATAATGATGCTTGTAAGGTATATAATATTTAATGATAATAGATGCAATTTATATAGCGCACGTATCCACTTTGCAAAGTGCTCAAGGTACTTTGCATTATTATTACCCTGGCTTTAACCCAGCGTACACCAGCGCACTTGGCATTTCAAGGAATAAATATTTCTACCAGGCACCAATTCATCTCAACTGAGTTGAGTGCAGCACAGTGTGGATGAATATCTTGCTGAAGGAAATGAACGCCATAGGTGGGACTCGAATCGCGGCCCTCTGGTTGAAAAGCGAGAGCCAGGTCCATTATATTACGGCGCCTCAATTTCATTGAATTTGCCACATATTTTAAGGTCTGATCGAACTTGAAATATTAGTGTGATTGTACATAAAACAATGAAAGATACACGGAATCCTTGGGATGAAACATTAGTGAAAGTGTCATAATCAGGATAGTATCATTTTTTTAGGCATGTTCAAGATCCAGGGCCCGGCGGACCCGGGAAGGGAGGGGTGCCAAGGGGCCTCAGACTCCTCCAATATTTTTCTAAAGTGTGTGTGTGTATGGGAGAGTATGTGCATGTGTATATGTAGACGATCCCCCCCCCCTCCCCCCCACAATCTCAAAATCCTTTCAGCCTGCCTGAAATCTGATAAAAAGAGAAGACATTAGTCTTTCTGTTTTTTTAATCCTATTTCTACTTGTCGCAAACTTCCAAGGGAATTAGAATAAGTACAAAGAATAAGAATTAAATAATACATTTAAATCTAGATAAAAGAATGATTAAATGATATAAGGGCTATTAAGTTGTTTTTTTTGTTATGGTGGCTCTGAAAAGGTTCCTCTAACCACTCATGAATTAATTCTTCCAATTTCTCTTCTGGCAAATCTGGACCAGAAATCCAAAAATTCTCAAAATACAAATTCGAAATGATAAAAAAATGAAAGTATAAACAGGCTAAAGATTCAGAACTGAATGAGAAATGCCTTTAAATCCTTCAGCAAGAAATTTGAGTGTGCTGCACTCAACCCAGGTGAGGTGAATGGGTACCGGCAGGAATTTATTCTTCTAAATGCAGAAGCGCCTTCTTGACAGCTATGCTATGGCCGGGTAATAATATTAGATAATTTGTCTCGCGCCTCTGAATAGGTGACTCGAGAGATGGTGTGTTTAAATGCTATATATTATTATTATTATCTAAATTCAACAACAACAACTTTCAGAAAATGTGAAAAGCGACCGAAAGATGAGCCTGTGTATGAAACATTTATGAATGAATCGATTGCCTGATTAGAGGACTTGATTTATTTTCTCATTAACAACAAGTAGAAAGCTGGGCTAATCTAAAACACAGTCCAAAACACATGTGGGGTTGTCATTACCAGCCAGACATATGGCCAATCAAGGTACTCAACAAGCTTTTATACAGAGTGAATGAATGAGAGACTTTGGATATGCAGGAGCAATGTAAAGG
>BQKZ01004058.1:46469-58158 GCA_036244855.1 Temnopleurus reevesii
CCCCCCCCCCCCCCTTTCCTCTCTCCCTCTCTCTCTCTCTCTCTCTCCCCTGTCTCTTCCCCTGTCTCCCCCTGTACCACTGCCTCACTCCCTGCCTCCCAAATTCCTACATTTTCTCTCCCTTGCTCACCCACCCCTTCCCCTGGTTTCTTTCATCCTCTCTCTTCTCGTCTCTCAAACGTTTGCTTCCGTCATTTTCTCACTATCACTTTTTACTCACTTATCTTTCTCCCTCTGTCTTCCTCCCTCTCCCTCTTTCTCCTTCCCTCTCATCATCTTTCTCCCTATCTTCCTTTCGTCCCCCCCCCTCTCCCTATCATTCTCCCTCTCGCTCTCTCTCCCTCTCTCCCTCTATTCATGATAACAAGGATTCTCCCTCCCATCCACTGCATTAGTCCTGCATCACTGGCCAAGAACAAAGGAAAGATACCAGCATTAGTAATCTTTGATAGATTGAAGCATGAAAACGCTTTTTTCTGGAATACGCATCATTTTGTTGACAACTTGCTGGTTGGTTTTTATCATTTGTTACGCGTGGAGGTTTATAGGATTTATTTATTCAGATTATTGTGTTCAGAAATAACAAATCACAAATCTTTGATGTATTTCATTGATTTGCTTTGTTCATTTGATGCATTATTTGAAATAAAAAGAATATAGACCTATTACCAATAAACCAAATTTTTATCTTAATAGATGATAAAAAAAGAAAGAAATCCAGACAAAGCAAGAATTCAAATGCAATTCTATGGAAATATGTGTTCTTACAGTGTAGGCCAGTTTAGTAATAGATTCAAATGTATGCACATTTCTTGAATATAGTTGTGTTGTATTCTTTTAGCATGTATATCAATTGGACTTCAATAATTGGATTGCAGGTGGTATACATTGCTTGTTGCTATATCCAACAAGCCTCATACAATAGAATAGAATATGGGTACCTGAGATTGATAAGTTTTGCTCTTGGAAGAGGGGGGGGGGGGGACACCTCGGGGCATATGGGAATGCAGGGGGTCAGATAAGCATAGGGCATTTTTCTCTTGGGGAAGGGGGTTTCTTCCAAATTTTGCTTTTTTTTTCATAGATTTCCTAGAAATATGGTGGGTTGTGCCCCCAGGTCTACAAGTACTTTGCAAGTACTAGCAAAGCCTGCATATGTCACAGTTGGAGTACTTTGGTTAACAATTTGAAAGACTGCCTGCATTCAATATTAAAGGGATTCATAGGCAAGTCATCTCAAACCGTTAAAGTAAAACCTATCAATCGTGGACATCTAAAAGAACAAGCAAAGTGGCCAATATAGACAAGTGATATAAGAGAGCATACATCTACATGTAGATGATAATTACTATGGACAGGGGGCTGCTTGTAAACGAATTCATGTGAAATCCATTGATTAATGATCACTTAAATTAGGCCACAATTCATTTAAATTGAAGATAAAATCTTTGATATTGTGTTTCTTAATAAGCAAGACCAACAAGCATTACATAATTCACATGAATCCAGTTGGAGTGAATAAAGAGAATAACGTTCTTTACCATTCTTGCCATTACCTTTAAAGTTGTTTAGATGTAGGTCGATAATCAGTAAAGGGGGGAAGGTGTCAAGATTGAAAGAAGGATTTTCCTCGCCCAGTATATTTTCTTACGTCTGTTTCGATAAGTGGCAGGCCCACACCTCCTCCCCGTCTTCTAGTCCCTCATTTTGTGGGAAAGGCCCAGCTTGACGCCCCCTTGGCCCTGGTAGGGGGGCATTATTGCACCCCTCGTATAGAAACCAAGCTCCAAATTATACCAGGCTCCATGGTAGGAAATTATATTATTGTAGGTGTCATCAGTGAACGTCCTAGAGTAGGACCTCGTTGCCACCCTTGTAGATTGGGGGACGGGAGAAGAGGTGTTTTTCGCCGGAGGGACAGAAAACGGCTTGAGATGAAAGAAGGAAAATAGTTTTGATCCTTATCAGAAATGTCAGAAAGTGATTTGAAACATTCTCCATTTTTTGAAAATTTTCAAATAAAATGAATAAATGCTTATAAACATTGGTTTACCTTGAATTTCTATTGAATGTTTGGGTATGTTTGGGACAGAAGATGAATTGAATTCAAGTGTGATCTTTTGACTACTGCTTTATACTTTTATCTATTATGGCACTTTATTTTGCCTGTGGCAGAGATTTCGACTCTCATCCAGGTGCTATTAGGGTACCAGTAGGAAACTACCATCTTGTGGTTGATTATTTTATAGCAGTTCTCACCTGAATCCAGTAATCGTGTAATACAGCTGTGATCGGTTCGGTAGATGAAGGTAATTTGGTAACTTTAAAAAGCATGAGACAAGAAATATATATTTTTTTATCTTTAGGTACTAACTACTAACTATCAATAGAAGCCATTTTAGAGGTTTACAGGTTTTTTGATGAAGTCACTATCATATTTCCTAGTGAAAAAATTGCTAATTCTACTGGTTTAGCTGATGGATTACTGCTTTTCAGTATTGGTTCTGTGCTTGCAGAATACATCACACATGTGGCCTGTAAAAATAAAGAGATAAAATTAATTTTGCAATTAGTCATATCTCTTTGGTATAAATTTGGCAATAGACTTACAATGAATATTAATAAGTTTGATTGCATCTTTTATATTACAGGCCCCAGCATTTGCAACTGGTCATTTTTTTAACGTATCGGATTTCGTTCTCCATCCCATGGAATAGAAGCTTTCTTGTCCTCGTTTCCCCCCTCCGAAAAATTTCCTGGCTACACCACGGAATGGCCAACTCATGCAATGAGATGTTTGCAGGTCAAAAAGATAAAGAGGAGGCGGAGGCGACGAAGCAACCGATACTTGACGGACTTACTCGATTGTTTTGAAGTATATGATGTACCTCAATCTTTCTCTTACTCTATTTCAATTCTGCATAACCACATCTATCCCAAACTTGCCCTAAAAAATCTAGTGCAATAGGATTTGCATAATTTTCCTTCAAGCCCCCCAAAAAGTATTGCACTCTTCTGTGTCTTCCTGATTGAAATTTGAAAGCTTCTGGGCCAATCTGCGCTGGATTTAGTTGAATTCAGACGTAATGCTCGGAGAATATTAAGTGAAAGATTAGTTAGCGACGAGTCAAAGTTCAATCTGGCGCAGATTTTGAGGAAATGTTGGTTAGAAAGGGAATCGTGGATCGGAAGAATTTGGATGTCGTATCCATTGCTATGAGGAGTTTTAAGAAACAAGGCTTATCGCGGCTTCCTAGCTACATCTCTTAATATCATCGATATCTCTCTTACTCATCTATGTTATCTATAAAGGCCGCATGCGCATGTCTGGAGGTACCGGAAAGTATTGTCTATTTCTTCTTTTTCTCTTTTCTATTTGTCCATTTTGTCTATCTATTTTAATTATTTGTTAAAGTTAGTTTTTGTGAACACTGTTATCGAGAAATCCCTTGACAATATAAGTCAAATGTGTTCTGCCAGTGAGTTGATTTGAAACTTTCTATGATGATAATGTTTTTCATTTGATAGCTTTATTTGAGTCAAAATTGGGATTCGAATTCATGTTTTTATATAATCACCAAATTACCCTGTTCAAAATATGTTTCATAAAGAGATTGATATGTATGGGCTCAATTATTTAGATTCACCTTTGGAGAGAAATATATGTAAAGACAGGCTTTTTCAGCATTTTGCTGCACTCAACCCAGGTTCGGGGGATGGGTATCAGGTAGGCATGAATCATCATTCCTACCTGATATCTTATGAACTTGTGGCAATGAACCATAGACCAAGGTGCTAATACAAAAATAATGAGCAATCTTCATACAAAAAACCTTGCTGCACGTTGATGTAGCATGATTTGGGGGAAAATATTTCTCCGTTATTTTGAGTTTGATGAGAAGCGGGATGAAGCGACATAAAAGAGGACAGGTAGGAGATAAATATAGATATGTCAAGCGTGGGAGTTTCGGCGGTCTTGTCAGCTGAGTAACCTTTGACCTCTTGTTAATGGAGGGAGAAAATTTGTTGACAAATGCGCTTGGTGCTTGGGTTGGCAGGGATTATTAGGAGCTAGTCCCCAGGCGTCGTAGGGACCGCGTTTTGAGTCGACGGCCGTAATGACAACAGGCTGCCTGGCCCGGCGAATTGAAGACAAATTGAAGACGTAGATGGGCAAGGGAGGGAGGACGAAGGGCGGAGGATGATTAGAGAATGAGGATGAAGATGGGGAGGATGGAGGGAGAGAAAGCCGACTTAATACCGGGATAGAAACTTTGATGGATGAGGACCGGTTAGCAAATGATTACAAGCAATCCGTACAATCAAGTGAATGAGTTTAAAACAGATTGCCGGGAATGAATCGGTCGAATGGACTGGTCTTTTGAAAGATTGTTGGTAGATGAGATGGTCGAATGGACTGCTCTGAGTGTCTTGCAGTGAATGACTTTAAATGGATTGTAAGATGATGAGATGCTTAAATGTAGTGATGAGAATCTGTTTGAGGAAAGTGATGGGGCACATGGTAAAAGGTAGCGGGACCAAACTGATGATAAGATTTTTAAGTACGTTTAAAAGGTATGATTATCTTTCATTATAATTTATTGTTTAAATATTTTTTCCATGAGAAGGTAGGCCCCTTCTCCAAAATTGTATGGAATGGCTAAATGAGATGGTTTAGAGAAAAATCACCAGTAACTGAAAATTTCAAGGATTTCCTGTAAGTTTGAAGAATAAAATGCCTCCAAAATTAAAAATTGTCACATATCAGATTGTGTTTTGGATATCTTGCAAAATTTTGCACTTTGGATATCATGCAAGAGTTACTATGATGTGAAAGGTAATGGTTTCAAATGCAACGCTTTCTCTCTCTCCCTCTCCTTTTCTCTCTCCCTCTCCCTTTGTCTCTCCCCTCTCTCCCTTTCTCGCTCCCTCTCCCTATTTCCCTTCCCCTCTCTCCTCTGTCTCAAACTTCCCCATCACTCTCTCCCCAACTCCCAAGTGCCCTGCGAACTTCACCTTGATTTTGATGTGGAGGGTAGCGGTCTCTTACCGACCAATTTACTGCAGGAGTACCCTACTAATGCAGCCGAACGGTTACAAGCTGCCGATTGATACATGTATTGTAACCCCTCCATAGGGAGACCATGGACTTCANTCCCCATCACTCTCTCCCCAACTCCCAAGTGCCCTGCGAACTTCACCTTGATTTTGATGTGGAGGGTAGCGGTCTCTTACCGACCAATTTACTGCAGGAGTACCCTACTAATGCAGCCGAACGGTTACAAGCTGCCGATTGATACATGTATTGTAACCCCTCCATAGGGAGACCATGGACTTCATCTGAGGGAAGAGTTTAGACGAGTTGAATTAGGACTCTTGCTACCTGTTCACACTCCCCAAATTTACATTATTATAGTTCTGGTAACGAAAGTTCATTAATCTAAAGGTTTAAAAAGTTTCAATGTTTGGAATATCATTCTGACGGTTTAAAGGTAAGGTCAAGAATCAATTAAGAATTTAGCTGATTTAGCTGTTGTGGGTGAATTTCAACACTACAAAGAGTAGGCCTATATTATACTCTATTATTTTGGTGTGATAGGATAATGAACATTTTAGATTTGGAGTACTGAACCTTCAGAATAATGTTAAAAGATTTTCTGATTGATGAGCTTTTCCCGGGTATTAAAAGGAACAAAACTAAAGCCATCATATTTGATGAAGAATGAACACATGAACAACAAACATCATTCAAGTATTTCCGCATTGTTAAGTGTTGCTATAGGTTAAGATTTGTTGTGTGAGGACAGCGTCAGATAATGAATAAGAAAAGTGTCTAACTAAGTATGTGTATGAAAAATGGTATGAGGGTTGTCTGAACAGCACCAGACAGTGATTAAAAGATGTCACTTTGGTTTGATGTAGATTCAGCTGTACATCAGAAAATTGTATGAGAATTGTATGAGGATGGTCTGAACAGCACCAGATAATGACTAATGAATGTGTTTTTTGCTTGAATAGAGATCCAAGAACCTGTATCTAAAATTGCATGATAGTTGTTATGAGAATTGTCTGTACAGCACCAGACAATGACTAATAAATGTGATTATGGATTGAATGAAGAAGATCCACCCAATGAGCTGTATCTAGAAATTGTATGAGGATTGTCTGAACAGCACCACAGACGATGACTAAGAGTTGTGAGTTTGGCTTGGATAAAAATCCAAGTACGTGTATCGGAGCATATAGCGTACACCCCCTCAACAATTAGAGAGAGATTGGGAGCTCACGAAGCCATCTGATTGGTTGCATATGTGGGCTTGTTATTGTATTTGGGTAAATGGTTGTGAAGTTTTCCTTTTGGATTGTAAGGTGATGAGATGAAGGTTGGAACAAGAATTGGAATAATCCACCCAAAATGTTGGCTAAAACAGTGATATTCTGGCACAGATTCATTATGTACTGCTTTACACTATATACACAAAAAGTTTGGGATCACTTTTGAATTATTTCATCTCATTATTAGCCCAGTTTTGAGGATGTTTAGTGGAGTTAGAGACCTCGTACAACAACTGAAATCACTCATTTGTATGAACAAGATTAAAAGTGTGATCGATAAACATGCAAGACAGTTATAAAAATTGTCATGTTGATTTGAGAGTGATCCCTGATGTTTTTTGCATCATGTATTTTGATTGAATATTTTAGTTCAGATCGATATACTTCACAGGTACAGTAAGATTCGTCTTTAGCTTGATCTTGTGAACAGATAGCCTTTATAGACAGGTTTTGATACATACAATTTGATCATAAAAGGTGACAAAATATGACCAATGTGGACAGGTAGCTGTAGGGACAGGTTTAAGTTCAAGGTGCTTTATTTGGCAACTACTTTATACACATTACTCTGTTTGCCATTAGGAATTACATTCATCTAGAATATGTTAACATCTACTCAAGACAACACAAAATTGGTAAACAAATTTAACAAACAATTATAAGTTATGTATATACTTCTGTATATATAGCTCATTTAGAAGTAAATTAGTAAGAAAATTTGATAAACAACATTTAGTTCTGTTGTATATGTATGGGTTATTTTTATGAGATGAAAAAAGCACAGGGCATTCAGACAGTATTCTTAGCAATAGCAAAGCATGAAAAGTTAATGGCTCTCGGATTTTCAATTTCACATTATGCCCCATTCAGATAGTACAAAAACAATAATACTGTTCAACCTTGATATAAAAGGTATTATACTGATATAACAAACTGTCATGTAACGAGGTGAATTTCAGCGCCATATCTCTTTGTTTTTTCTATTGTATTTATGACATGACATTATAAAAAGGAAATTTTGCTGGTGAAAAAGACCTCATGAATTAAACTGTAGTAAGAATTGAGCCCATAACTCTGTGTGTCTGTACGGTGATGTTGAAATAGGTCCAGATCCATGCAATATACTTTGAGATTCAGCCAAGCCTTGGTCATAAACCTAGATAGCCTCCAACTTGACTCAAGATAAAAGTGGCCAATTTGACCTACTTCCCGTCAAAATTAGGCCATTGAACTGAAAATTCTACAGCGGACTCATGATAGTACCTTGAATGTGAGGTAGGTTGAAGAAGGATGTACTTTACAATATCCTGGTGGAAAATTCGGCTCAGTACATAGCAAACTGTTCAGGTATGTTTAAAAAAAACCCACCTTTTAAAACAACTGGAACATCGTATATCTTCTTCAAACTCTTTCATTTAAGCACACTGATACCTTTTTCAAAGGTATGATGTACGATATAAGAACTGTCTTATTATTCAAATCATACTATTCCTACTAACCTTCAATCAGCCCTTAAACTTTTCAAGTCATTTTATGATTCATAGAGGGATACAAAAATAAAAAGAGATCAATAAATAACTACAAACAGGAGAATGTTATGAAATGCACCCATTTCCTGAGAAGAATTTTCTTTATCCATTGCATTTGCATTGAGTTTTTATAGTTCCCCCCAAAAAGGATTCAAGATCTTTTACTGCGACACACAGAGGCTTACCAGAAACATATTACTTCTGTGCATTTTTCTTCATCATTGATGCTATCCATTAACACAACTGTTTCTTCAGAGACAGGTAGATGTGTAAAGGTGTTATTGTGTTCCAAATAACAATAGGTGCCAAAATAATTGAAGGATGTTAATATCACCTGATACGGACATTTGTGCAATGCCGAATTACCGCGATCCTGACATCGATGTCCAAACATCAATGTCGGGATCAGCCTAATTCGTAGTGCGGACACAATATTTGGTGATTCTGATTGCGATCCAAATCACACTTTGTGACAGTAGTGCCTACACTACCTGTCGCAATACTATTCTTTGTTTACCTGTTATCACTGTAAAGTGCAGGGCAATGGTTCCACTGTGGGGTCACCAGATCCTCTGCCGGTAACATAAAAGATGCAATTAAACTTACGATAAATACTAATCGCAAGTCCATGGCAAAACATGTACCATAGAGATAGAATTAATTTTCATTTTTTAATCTTTTGTAATGTTACAGGCACCATATCTATAGATGTGAGCTTTTATAGTGATGACAGGTAGCAAAGGATTCTAGCTTGTATTATATGTGCATCTGTTCTATTTCACTCAATCCTCTCCTTACTGTCTCTCTGTTTCTATCAGAATCTGTCTCTCTGTCTAGATACATCTGATCATCCTATTACTGTATCCTTGATCATTCTCTATTTCCTATTTCTTTTCTTTCTCTTTCCATCTCAGTTTCTTTCATCTCTTGCTACTCATTTGCCTATTTGCTCTCCCATTTCTAGCTTTTTTTTTTCTTTTTTTTTCTTCTCCTATTTCTCTCAATCAGTCTGTTTCCGTTCACGTTTTTCTTCTTATCTTTCTCAATTTATCCCTCCAATCCTCTCTGTACCTTCTATCTCTCCATCTCCTTCCTTCTCTCTATCTCTCTGCCATAGTCCCTGCATAGTCCCAGAGATTAAGAACCGTGTTGGGTGTCCAATAGGGTATTACAGCCCGGCTTGTAAGGGTCTTCAAACATTGGCAGTATATATTAGCAGCAGCTCAGTGTCCGTTTCAACAGGTAGCGTGCTCGCCGAGTGACAGAACTCCGTATCACTTACACTAGTTTGCATATTCATGTTGGCCGGGCGCGAGCGAGATTAGAATTGCGTTCTATTATTTGTTCTTGAGTTTATGGAATGATGTTCATAAGGGCCATGGGCTCCGAACGAAACCAAATTGGGTGCATTTTCGTTGAGCGGGTAGTAATTGGTGAGATACTGGTAATCTCGATAGGAAGACATTTTCACACTTTATTCATTCTGTAGTGCTGTCCTGTCAATTTAGCGCCCTCATTGAATTCGGATGTGTAAAACGGGTCACGTTCTTGTAAGGAGATTATTTCCTCTATCAGATGGTTTACGATACTCAAGTTCTTCGCTCTCGTCGTCTCCAATGTGAGGTATTCGCGAGGAAGACTTGCCATTCAGAAATCCAGAACTATTTTATTTACCGTAAGGCTAAGGCTTTACGTTATGGCAAAAGACTGTTGCTGATGAAAAACTGCAGGCCTGCAATGCAAGGTCTATCACTAAAGAACCATGTAGCAAACATTAATTGACCCTTCTCAATCTCTGAAGTCATCTTTTGTATGGTTCCTTTTATAAATGAGATATTATAATTATTTATCCAAGAGGTTTTATGAGCCAATATGTACAAACGCCAAGCTGCAGCTAGAATGCCACAAAAGCATTTGTTTTGATCAGATAGTTTAGTTTTACAATCCCACAGTATGTTTGACTGTGCATGCACTGTCTCGTCAAACTCAAAATAACAGCAAAATATTTACCCTAAAATCATGCTATATCAAGTAGCACAGGTTTTTTGTATGCACACTGCTCATGGTTTTTATATTATTACTCTGGTCTATGTACTCCTAGACGATTTCACCAAAATTGTTGTTATTCCTTATAACTACCCCCCTCCCCTCTCCCTGACATAAGTTTTGTGTGTGTTGAAAGCATCATAGAAAAAAAAACACTTTAACTCATTAGGGTACTGGTACAGTCCCACCTCGTTATAATGAGCACTGATATAACGAGATCTTGTTATAACAAGGTAGTTTTCCTGGTTCCATCTCTTTGTAGTTTATTGTATTTTGGCCCTGATATAACAAGGTTTTGATATAAAGAGATAATTTCTCTGGTCCCAAGGACCTTGTTATAATGAGGTTTGACTGTACAACTATTGATAATGTGAATCATGGATGATATAAACAACATCAATAAATCTATTTCTCATTGCTCTCTATCCTAAAAGCAAGCATATACACATACAGATGTAGGATCCATGTTATAACCCCATGGCCCGAGCGGCTTGCCACACGCACAATAAAGAAGTTTAGCCGCAGAAAAGGTTAAGAGCTGCGATGAGAGAAGCTCTCGATGCCTCCCCCTACGGATTAACAAAAGAGAAGTGAACGCTACCTCCGTCCACCCCACCCCGCCCCTGTGGATTAGCAAAGAGAAGGGAAGATGAAGAAGAGAATGAAGTTGGCGAAAGTTCCTTTCATTATCCTGATGGTCTGACGATTCCGTCTAACCATTTATTGCATTCCCTCCTCGCTCTTATACTCATTGCAAAAGTGCACTTTCTTCTCTCAAAAGATGGCCAAAGAAGTAAGATGTTGGGCAGGGAATCTAGGTTAATAGTTTTGTAGTTTTTGAAGGTGATGAAAGTATCTTGTAATAACTTCTCATGGTTTGGTGGAATGCATTGATTGGTTTTCGTTCTGCTGTTTCTGTCTTGTTTTAGGGTCGTGTAATGAAACACAGTGACAGTAAGACATTGGGGTATTTTAAGAGGGGGGGGGGGGCTTTTTTTTAAAAAAAAGGAGGGGCTTGGAGGGGGCTCACATGCTTCAAAATCAAATCCTGCATTCCATGTTCAATATTAATATTACATTTCTACTAATGTTACTTACGATTATTTTGTTTTTGCATTTTATCTTTCCTTGTTGTAAAGTTGCCAATGTCTCACAGTCTGTATCTACACTTCATTTGAAAAGCTGGAATATAGATAAATTTTCCATTCATAGAATAAGCCGTCATATATTTCAAGTTTCTTATTGATGGGGTTTTCACTGTATGTTTAGTTTGCGTATAGTTTTGATACTTTTTGAGTGACTGTGTGTTTACCTTGAAGATTTCTAAGAATGGATATTTTTTTCTGTCTCTCTATTCAGGTACTGAGAAAATTTAGCATTCAACTTTCCACTTTCAAAACTATGTTGTCTCATGTTGGATTATGATTTAAAAAGTCTGTTTAAAATACATGTTGTGATATTTGAGTAATTACCATATTCCTTTCACCTTGTTTTCTTTTTACCCAGGATGCTCCAGCGGCTGTTTCATTAGGGTTACGGATGGAGGAGATGATCTTCAATCTAGCTGACATGCATCTGTTTTTCAATGATTTAGAGGTGAGTGGCATTACACATACAGTTAAACCTGTTCACAGCAACCTGTCTATAGTGACCACCTGTCTATAGTGACCACCTGCCTATAGTTGCCAGCTCAATGTATTCCCTTTTGATGAAAATGTCTGTTATATAACCTGTCTATGGGAGTCACAGGTGTACAGTAGCCACTTTTTTCTGTTTCC